>JAFBMS010000024.1:0-267500 GCA_019788955.1 Albula glossodonta | reverse complement strand
AGCTCTGTGTGATTAACTCTGAAAGCTCTGTCTCCAGCCACTGAAGCCAAAAATATTGCAGTTTGATGCGTCTTTTTCTTGTTCATCCTACACAGTGAAAGGACAATACTGTGACAATATACATGCTATACTGTAAGATGGCAATGTAAACTCCAGCAGCTAGCTGGAGCTTTCCTGTAGATCAGAGTCACTGAGAACAGAAAGGGTGGAGGAGCAGAGAATCAGATGAGTCTAAAGCAGGGGTGAGCAAGGAGGGCCGTGCTTGTCTCACAATTTCATTCCAACTTATGATATTCATTTTTTAATTACTCCAAGGATTTGATTGGTCTGATGCTCTAGCTACATTTCATGATAATGAAATGAAAATTCAATCATGAATGTTGTGTCCCCTCATGGATTGCTTCATTGTGATCTAATGTACAAGTGAGCTGACTTCGGTTTATGCAGTTAATTAGTTCATTGAAGCAGGATAAATGGTGGAAACAAAACCTTGAAAGCAGATAAGCACATTAGCCCTCGAGGTCAGAGTGGTGAGCCTCAGGTTTAAAGAATCTGAGGTATTGTCTTTGGGGTCAGAAGTCATATGAGTGTTGCGAAAGGAGGGCAGTACCTATGCGGTCGAGGCGGTCGATGGCCACGGTTTCAAAGGCTCGTCGCATCATGGGGTACTCCTCCAGCACCTCGTTGAAGTTGTCTACGGAGAGTGAGTACAGGCGGCAGTACGTCTCTGCTCGGACACTGGCCGTGCGCCGACCACGGGTCAGCAGACAGATCTCTGAGAGAGAGAAAGAGAGAGATAAGGAGAGAAAGAGATAGAGAAAGAGAAAGATTTCACCATATAGAACAGTGCACTGCTGGGAAAAAAAAAACAAAATTTTCTGCAGAATAAGGCACTGCTTATTTTTTCTTTTCACCTCAGTACATGTGTCTGACAATACATTTAGGAGGGAAAATTTATTCTGACTTTTTTGGGTATTTTTGAGGCACAATGTATAAATAGCCTATTTCCCATAACCGATAATGGTCAATGAGAATATAGCAAATACTGGCTGAAAATAACTGAGAATAAATTGTTCCTCAATTCTGAGTTCTGATAATACAAAACTCAATCTATTTTTGGCTTTGGAGGGGTTTACAGTAACAAAGAAACATATTCCCATGCGTGAAGACAGTAAGGAATCTGTGGCCCCTTTACAGAGGTCCAGTTAGAAAGCAGAAAAGGAAAAACCAGGTTGGCCAAAGTTTTACATGTAAAATAACATTACAATTCACAACCATAGCCACATGAACAAGAATCATTCAAAGATCCCTAATTGTGAGTGAAAATAAATACTTTTGCCTTTATTGTATAAAGAGATAATTAGCTGACATTCTTCTGACTCAAGAGTTTCTTATTAAGACTTAATGAAATAAGATTCTTCAAAATAAAGACCACTGCGTTTATTGATTTAACTTCATTTACTTAATAAAAAGAACAACGAATCGATTTATGAGGCAAATTTCCCTTGAGTCACATCTACCAAGCTAAGGCAGATTTGTAAATAAGATTTTACATTGCCTTGACACTTGAACGACAAACTTTAAGGAAGAATCAACAAAAAGCCTGCTGAGCTGAGGGACCTGAGTATCAACTCAAGAAAAAAGGCTTAAAATTTCTTGCATTTGTTGGACAAATGCTAAGATTGGTGCAGTTCTACTGAACTTTTGTGCATAGAATACAGAGGACAGGCGATGAAGTGACGGGCCTGACCTAGAAATCTCAGACAAAAGGAGGATTTGCCAGGTAAGGATATTGAAGAACAGACCCATAACATCTTTCCCTTCTATGATGTCAGGCTGGACCCAATCTCTATGACCAATCACAGACTGTTCCTGTCATTTTCCAACATTTCTCAGTTGGAATGGAATATCATCCAGCAGGGCAGCTACTGGGGCCTAATTAGTGACAGGGAAATGTGAGGCACTGTCCCGCCCCAGATAGGCCTATGACCAATTATACATACGGCTGTTCACTGCAGTCTGAGTGATGGATTTCCTGCACTGAGCTCATGTCTGTCCCCTCTAACACAAGACATGTAAACCGACACCATGAGATTTTAAGGGAGGTCTTGTATTGCAGACTGTTATATACTGTCCTAAAGCTTTCATGAAATGGGTATAACGTCACCTTTAATACACCATAACATACATCATAACACTTTTAACATCAAGTTTTTAAGGGAGTTATTGTACTCTTCTGAAAGTTATGCTGCCCTAAAGTCAGTATGAAACAGATATATTGATGTTAATGTATAATAACGTCTGTAACATTAAGATTTTAAGGAGGTTATTGTATTGTATTGTCCAAAATAAATTTCTCTAAAGGCCTCATGAGGCACATACGGTGTAATGCCTTTTAGCATACAATAACATGATGTCTGGGAGCTGCAAGAAATGAAGTTGGCAATTGAATTATCGTGAAATTGCAGGTGATTTTAAAAAATGGGATGAGATGTTTTAAGTGGAGTGATGGAGAGTGGGGGGATCTGCAACCCAACCGCAAACAAACAGAGCAGTATTGAATTGCCTTTGAGCGGAAGAAAAAGATATCTTCTTCCTGAAAACGACAAGGACCACACCGAACAAAAATGGGTGGGAAGATTAATGTCACCTTGTGCGTGAGTTGTAAAAAAGCTGGCTGTCCCCTGGCAGGAGGCACCAAGCTGAATAAATCTATGGCAGACGTTAAAAATGACTCTGTCGTCGCCATTCTGTGAGCCTAACCGTATGTTATTAATTAGCCACGTGCGTTTCTGTTACTGGATATGCACTGCTCATGGCCGCCAGCTTTTTGTTTGAACTTTTTTTTTTGGATCATGGAATCTGATATGAAAAACGACCCCAGTACCTCCGGCCCCCCGGAGAAACCCGGAAGAGCTCCCACCCTTTTTTCTGTAACATTGAGGTGCAAGCGAGAGACCTCGAAACCCGACTCTGAAGGGACATTCTGAAACTGGGACAGGCCAGCGGGAAAGGGGAGATTGGTAGAGGAGTCAAACACTAAGGGCAATGCGGTCTGCGTTTATTCTCCTGATCTCACTGCAGTAGTTTTTTTTTTTTTCATATACACATTTTACAGTGGTGTTACCCTGTGAGGAAGCTGACGCTCATAGGAACCAGACTGAGTAAGGTGTGACAATAGAGCCAGTTTGCACAGGTTTTTAACAGAATATCCACAAATCCTGCACATCTGATTTTTACCGTCACTAAGTAAATGCACATGTAAAATTATATATATGTAAAATTATTGTGCAAAGCACAAATACTGTATGTACAGCAGAACAGGAACCGCAGTGTCCCTCCTACTCTGACCTTTAATGTGCCTTACTCCCTCATATTCCAATTACCATAATGGAGTCATATACCACTTGTGCATTCATGTCTTTAGAGGGTAACTTCACCTAATCTTTAAAAGAGATTTTAATTCAATGGGACAAACCAGGTTAAATAAAACACATTTGAAATACTATTCTTAAATATTCTCAGAGGTGAGGGGAGAAGGAAAGACAGTGAGGTTGAGTGTGTACTGTGTTACAGGACTTAGGGGCCCTTTCACAAACCCAACCCAATCATTCCCACTCAACCCAGGGCTGGAATCCTGCTTTCACACACCCAACATGATCATTCCCACTCCACCCAGGCATGGAATCCTGCTTTCACAAACCCAACATGATCATTCCCACTCAACCCAGGCCTGGAATCCTGCTTTCACAAACCCAACACGATCATTCCCACTCAACCCAGTCCTGGAATCCTGGCAACCTCGTCTCCATGAAGTGGGAGTTCTCTGTCAGTTCTGTCCTGCAAGTGTTATAATCACAGCCCCTAAAATTAGTGAGTTAAATGTGCCACACTCCTCATCATCTACCACTTTCAAAAACTGATTTCTGCATGTCAAAAAAAATGGCAGGGGTTGGACCACACCTCCAAAGTAGGAGCCGTCAGAGAGCTTCATTCCCATGGTGCCCTTGGTCAGAACGCTCACTACACCGTGCTGGATGAAGTACATCTTCTTGCCGATGGTGCCCTCTCGGACGATGTAGTCTCGGGGCTGGAAGACCTCGAAGCGCAGCTTGGTCAGCATGGCTGTGACGAAGTTGGGCTCGGCATTGGCGAACAGGGGCATGGAGGCCACCAGCTTCCTGCAGTTAAAGTTTACAATTTCCTGGGACACAGAGAAGCAGAAAAGATTCTTTTAATGTATACATTTTTTTTTCCATTGTATCAGCTTCAGACTTCAGCTTTTTGTTAAATAATAATTTATATGATTCAGAGCATAGGACACATAACATAATTAATCAAGTGTTACAAAATACGATCAACTCCTGACACTGCAGTACAGGACATTTTAAATTAATCTCAATTCTGTTTTTTTCTCCATTTAGCTTTGTATTGGAAAGGTCCCCTCACCTCCCTCAGCGGCTCATTCAGCTCCTCCAGGATGCTCTCCTCATCGAACATCTTCCCCTGGTACCTGTGCTCATAGTAGTCATGGATTTTCTGTCGGAAGTCAGCCGGGAGTTTGTGGAAGGACATGTACTGCTCCACTTGTTTATACTGGGAGAGGATGAGCGAGAGAGGGAAGACAGGGGGAGGGGAGTGTGCAAGAGAGAGAGGGAGGTAGAGAAAGAGAGATAAATATGAGTTAGAAAATAAATACATTTAATTTCCAAACTCGTCCTGAACTTTGTGGTCTTTCTGAGGTCTTTTTTTAGTGCGCAGCTAGCCGCTTTCCATTAACCAAATCGGATATAATAAGCGGAAGGATAACAGTTGATATTGTAGAAATAATTCTATCACTATTTTCTTATTATTAGGCTAATAAGATGTACATGATGTGCATGCTGAATTAAATTAAAAGAGGGAGGGAAAGAAAGAAGTCTTGTTTTTCTCAATGTCATTTTCAGACTCTGGTTTCTGGTTCCCTAGGCTCACTGCAACAGTGTTGAAATTAATGAGGTGCTGTTTACTGTCTTCCCCTTCTTTCATCCGGCTTGTTTTTTAGTGAAGAAAGAGGCCAGGGTTTTTCCCCCACTCAAGGGGATGTGATAATGGGAAAGGAGCGGATGCAGCATCCAAAAGAGTGTGGGGCGGTACATCTTAGAGGAGATGGGGAACAGTAACAATAACACAGAGCAGACAGAGGGAGATGGGGAGCAGTAACAATAACACAGAGCAGACAGAGGGAGATGGGGAGCAGTAACAATAACACAGAGCAGACAGAGGGAGGTGGGGAACAGTAACAATAACACAGAGCTGGCAGAGGGAGGTGGGGAACGGTAACAATAAAACAGAGCAGGCAGAGGGAGGTGGGGAACAGTAACGATAACACAGCGCAGGCAGAGGGAGGTGGGGAACAGTAACAATAACACAGAGCAGGCAGAGGGAGGTGGGGAATAGTAACAATAACACAGCGCAGGCAGAGGGAGGTGGGGAACGGTAACAATAACACAGAGCAGGCAGAGGGAGGTGGGGAACAGTAACAATAACACAGAACAGGCAGAGGGAGGTGGGGAATAGTAACAATAACACAGAGCAGGCAGAGGGAGGTGGGGAACAGTAACAATAACACAGAGCAGGCAGAGGGAGGTGGGGAACAGTAACAATAACACAGAGCAGACAGAGGGAGGTGGGGAATAGTAACAATAACACAGAGCAGGCAGAGGGAGACGGATGAGGCAGCTGGGTCATTTCTGTCTGTATTCACAGCCTCAACAAATTACATGATTTATAATGACCAACTGAACACTTTCTCTGGGGCTTCATCATCAAACAGCAATAATTACAATAAAAATCTGGAACAGCTTTTTTTATTTTAAGCTCCTATGAGAGCATTTTTGCTTTGCTCAACAGAAGGCCTCGGTTTTGATGGTTTTATCTCTGTGTGTGAGAAAGAGAGAAAGATTTTATGTAACAACACATCTGCCTTAAAGTGACAATTAACCAAAAATCAATGCAATATAATTTATTACTGTACAGAGCAATGTACTTTTTTAACATTCCAAAGTTACATGTAATTGCCTTTAACACATACATGATCAATGAATCCATTAACAGGAAGTTTTATTGACATCAATATCCAGAAAAAATGAGAATCTATGCACTCATACCTTACTAACATAGTAACTTCCAATGATGTGGAGGACACATATAATATTGGAAAATACTTAGAAAAGTTTTTTTAGCTTAGAAAAGTATATTGGCAGCATGCTACCTTCAATTTTGGTCACACGTCTACGACTTCAGTCTTGGGATTTTTTAACTGCTAAAATAACTGCTAAAATAACCCCAGCTGAAGATGCCAATACAACACTACCAGCCTCTGAATGAACTGCACAGCTGACTGACAGAGCTAAAACGTTACTGTTTGATGCTCAATGTAAAGCTTTGCTACCCGTGGGTACGGACATTGATTTTGATGCTGTTGTTGCTACATTCACTGTTCGCTTGCCAAAACCTCTTTGCATATGCAGTGCATCCTTATGAAAGATAAGAAAATGATATTTACATGGATTTTTATGTCTGGTGTCTCAGGGTAGAACCTCCCTGTCTGCCTGAGCAGTGCCTGTGGCAGACACTAACAGTGCTTGTTCCAATGAGCTGTCTAACACAGACTGCAAGCATTTCCACTCAGCCAAGACTAGGTGGTCATACGCTGAAAAGCATTTTTCGCTTACACAACTTAACAACTGAAAGCAGCAGAAAGCATTTCACACACAAACGCAAGGGCCGATATAAGAAGATGAGAAGCACTGACAAACATTCCATTAACAGATTACAATAAATGAATAAATATGCGATGAATGAGCATGTGGATCCCGCAAGCCATGTCACTGCAGTCAGCTTGCTTCCAGAGGAACATTTCACACCAAAATCAGGCCTTCATGCGGTTACACCTGTTGCAGGTGTCCCTCAGTTTCTGAAGGGGTTATGTTCTTGAAAAACTATTTAAGAAAACCAGGATTTAACAGGGATTTAATGAAACAGTGTTTTTTTTTTGTTTAGAGAGGGGTCTCAGACTTCCTACAGGCACTGTACATATTTTGCCATTACCCTTATGATGTGCAAGTTGTGAAGAAAACATGGAAACACCCATATAAAGTCATTTAGAGGAGGCCACCACCAATGGAGCTTGTTTAAACAAAGCTTTGGGAGAAGTATTTTCAGACAACCCCTCATTCAAATACCTCTGTATTCTCCACAGGTATTAAATTGCCACATGCCTTATCTCCCATCACACACCCTGCTTCCAGCATCCCTCCTCCTCCTCATCTCTACCTTCATGTCTACTTCCTTTCTTCTGTTTTGTCTCTTTCTCTTCTAGTGGTCCAGTGAGGGGTACACCTCACTCAAAAATTGTGAGGTATAACACTTCCCCCTTGGACACCAAGCCCAAGATCAAATTGCTGTACTTTTATACAACTCCACGTCACAATAAACTGTTAAGCGCATTCTTGTTGACTGAAAATTCATCCTACATTTTTTAAATTAAGCTGGCAGCTCTAATCTGTGGCTGCTAAACCCTTTTGCCTTGTACTCAAAGTTAGCGCATGGATGTCACGTCTCCAGCATATGTGCCTCTGCCCAGTGTTGTGCCCTTGCTTATTGAAATTCCTGTCAAACGACCCTGAACAATCACCCCTCCTCCATAGTTACTAAGGACTCACAGAATTACAAACCATAAGCATGCTGGGATGTGATTTACTTAATTGATGGATGGGATAAATCTGCTTGGTAGCCTCTGCTTTGCATGCGCTTGACGTTACTCATTTACCTGCATCTCCATTTACATGTACAAGAAGCTATTACCGATACTCTTTCTCCCTGTGAGGATTTATAGAGACTGTTGTGCCCACCTGCATTTCTACTGCATGAAATTGCATGCTACCATGAGTCCTTTGATTCATTTTGCTTGATTGCTCTAAGAGAGGAGAAGGGAGAGAAAGAGTTGCTATGTTTTTTTTTTTTACCTGAGAATGTATTCAAGCAATATTGGAGAACTTGTGTGAATTATTCAAATCCTTTAAAAGTCTCCTGCAAAACACATACTGATATTGGCTGCTGTTTAAAAAAAACATTGTTTTATCTCAGTTTTTCATTTATTTCCAACTTTTCAATCATGCCAGTCAATTGCTCCTTAGATCTGTCTTTACAGAGCTGATGTGATTGGTTAGATATTGCCTGCATCACAAAGGTGGGTGTGTTCTGACTGTAGAGCTTTTTCAGGCATGCAGTGTAGGGTATAAACCATCCACACAAGGCTAACTGCCACCAGACAGTGTTGGGATGTTCATAATTACAACCCATGCTGTACCAAAGACCCAACCAGACCCGACCCCTATCCCCCACACAATCTTTTAAAGAATTCTTTTTCTGTATTCTCAGGGAACAAGAAATGTTAATGGACCACATGAGGGAAAATACATTTCAATTCACCACTACCCTTTCCGGGTTTTTTTCTCAAAGCACTGCAGAAAAGGGCAAATAAAGGTCAACAGGAAGCTTGTCGATAGCTTATTACACACATTAAGATATCTGCCACATAAAGCCATTTTCAGTTTCATCAAGTGTGTACAGAGATTGCTGTCATGCATTTAGGCACAGCTGTTTTAAATGATGGATGCTCTCCTCTCTGTGGTGACGAGTTTGACTGTGGCCAGCAGGATGTCCTCATTTTAATTGTGCTCAGATCATGGAATGCTTTACTATATATCTTTCCATGTCAACGTCATACATGGCAAACTCTACATATGCAAAATAAACATGCACCAATATATGAGATAAAGTAATTACTGCACATTCAGTATAGGTGTTTATTTGTTGTAAAATCAGTTCATTTAAAGAGTAATTTGCAATATGAAAGTCATTTGAAATGTATAGTAAATATACAGAAAAAGAAAGAGAGCAGCAGCCTTTCAGAGTTAATGCATGATATAAATGCTGCAAATGATATCACAAAACACAACACTGCCTAAACAGAGTCCTGGCCAACACTGAGATCCAATAAAGAATCATGAATAATTCAAAAGAGCTCGGTGTTAAAATCACAGTCACTGCCAGTCTGTAGTGACAACAACCTTCTGTGACCTTCAGCTAAAAATTCCATCCTAGAATTAAAAAAAAATTCAACCACCAAAAAAATCCAACAACAACAAAAAAAAAATAGTAGGAATAAACAGAGGAATTAGAGGAGACCTGGGACTGGCTGAACTATGATGATAAGGTCTTACTAATGCATGGCCCTCATTTGACCTTCAGAGCTGATTTCTGTCCAGAGGGGGAAGAGGGGAGAGAGAAAGGAGAGAGATAAACTCATTCACTGGGAGCCCTTACACTGATAGCAGTGTTCCTGTGAGAGTCCCAGGAGAAGAGACAGGGCTGAGGGAGGAGCTGAAGCTTCGGAGAGAGATCCCTGAGTCGTGAGCCTCCGCTGCTCCTCACAGCACCTTGCAGCTACGCTCAGGTGGTGGGCGTGGCTCATCAGTGAGTCATCGCTGCAGGGAGCCCTTGTGGAAAAGCAAGCAGGGCTTGCCACGAGGTACTCGGCTGGCCATGGCACAACCGTACGGGTGGCTGCCAGGTCTGGCTATTTCAGCCAAACATCTGGGGCTGAATTGTGTTGTGGGGCTCAATATTACACATATTTCAGAGCCCTGAAACGTACTGACTTTCATGGACTCGACTGGCCATCACACGATGTGCATCGTTATGTCACCCATAAAAGTGCTGGCCTGGAGCTACTAGGTTTCTTATCCAGCTAAGGCAGAGTGTGGATGAGTCCCACAGTATGGTAGTGAACTGTGCCAAGTTGCTATGCAGGTTGAACAGCTACAGTCACCTCCAGAATAATTGGCACCAATTGGCCAAGCACGAGGAAGTGAGAGCACACTTACCTTGTGATTCATATGCCAAATAGCCTACTATATTATTTTTAGCACAAAAAGAAACATCAATCACATACTACCTATGCCTTCAGAATACCAAAAAGTCTATATGTTTTCAGCTCACAAACCTGTAGGCAACCCATCAGCCAGTAGAGGCCGGTAGAGAGTGACTACATAAACCAGCTTATCCCATATTTTCTCCTTGTGAGCCCTGCCGAAGTGTACCTCCGGCCAGTAATGGCACAGCTGATACTCAGGTTCCCAGCTGTGGGGTCTACATCTGTGGCTTTTGGTTTTTAAAACAGCCTTACCCAAACTGACCACAACGACCAAAATGAGAGGCCTTTGAATCAAAAGATTCAAAACAACAAATTGGCCATTATCTCAGATAAACTCAGCCCACATATCCGTAAGCACCCTTTCAGATGAGCCTCCGAAAGACATCGTTAATTAATGCGCCATAACTGGAAATGCACACTGTTATAAAAAACAAAGCACACAGCCTGGGTGTCACAGTGAAAGAAAAAAGACTTCATCATCCCACAGAATGAATTATTACACCTGTCAACCTCTTAAATGCTGACTTTATGCTCTGCTTTCAGGGGACAAAACAAAGGAGCAGCTCAGTGGTAAGGAAATGCATTGCTGTCTATTGCCTGTGTTTTTACTGAAGGACTTTCTGATGTTAAAACATAAATTTTTAATATTCAAAAATACTGAACGCTTTTACATACACTATTTTGCTTTTACAGCTAACACATACTGTAAGCATGTTATTTGATAACCTGGGGAGAGCAGAAAACAAACAAAAAAAGAAATCCCAGTATATTTAGGTATCAACAATATGCCCTTATCCAGAGAAGCTTATACAGTTTTTATATTAAAGATGGATTAAGATTATATTAAACATGGGTTTCCAGCCTGGTATTTGAACCTGTAGTCTCTGGTGAATAAGCCCTAACCAGTATTGACTACACCTGAAACTGCAGGCCACCAAGATATTGAGATCTGTTGAAGAATCATTCAGAGGGGACCGCACACCTAACAACCTTCACAAACACATGTAAAAAAAATTAGGTAAAAAAAAAAAGATTAGCTACTGTGCTAAGGATCCAGTGTGATTCTTCTCTGCTCTTGATCAACTCTGTCATGGCTCCAGTGGAGGGTGGGGTGAGGGGGGGTTGTCGGCTTCCTTACTGAGCTGACACGGCTTCTTCACTTAGCATTGCTTAGCTATGCAGAAGTGGGCTGCGGTAACCCAAAACCATTAGCAGTATTCTTTTTTTACTTCTTTTCTTCCGAGGAAGCTTCTTTTCCTCAGTGAATCCCAGTCTCGGTATAACTTTTCCGCCCCTCCCCTGCTGCTGTCAGATTGGTACGTCCTGCTGGAGAGAACGTGGTATCAATTTTTCATGCACTTGTGTCTCATGGATCTTGAGTAAACATCTGAGGCCTGTTGAGGAATTTAAATCTGGGCTCAGGGAAGACACAATCATGCAGATGTATAATCCCAGTGACTATGGTGCCTGCAAACCCCTTCAATTACAATACAAGCACATTCACAGGACTCAGGACTCCATTCCCCCTCAGCTCCCCAGGTTTCTGTGATGCCTGTGAGGTGAACAGAGCCAATGGACGTGCTTGTCATTCCTACCACCGTACAAACGGCCTGCTCCCTCTCAGACTCTCAGACCATGTATCACAAAATGAAACCCAGTCCAGGTATTGATAACACCCAAAAAAAAACATCAAATCCCTCCTGTTTAACTAATCATTTATTTACCCAATGTAAATTTATCTGTTACTTGTGGCAGCACCTGTGTTCATCCATATGCCAACCATCACATTGGGGTCTTGATGTTATGAGGCAAATGGACAAAAAGCACAAACGGCTGGAGCAGGTGAATGTTTGTAGTGTAAAAGGGGTAAGAGACATTCACTGGAAGTGTAGCGAAACCTTGAGGTCTCACACATACTGTACCCACTTACACTACATTTACCACTTTTTCACTGGCATATGCCTGACAGTAGCGGTAGCTTATGCTGTACAGTGGCTTAGAGATCTATTTCAGCATTTTTTAACAAACCTATTTAGCAGTTCTCCACCACTGCCCCCGCCCCACAAATTTTGTTATGTTCAGTACATTACACGGTAATAATGTTATCTGAATACATAAAAAAACTGTAGCCTTCGGGTTCACATATTATTTGTCAAACACATTCTTACTTATTTGATAAACAGATTATACACAGAAGCTTTTTTCCCCACTATTTTTTTTTAGGGGGGAAACGCATTTCTGCAGCAAATCATATACAGAACATTAATTCAGCACAAGCTGAATGAGTGAATTGAATGAAGCAATGATGCAACAGTGATTAACCACCCTGCCTAATGCCTCTCAAGCAGTCGCACTTGCAGTCTTCTGCCTATGAAACACACTTTTCCAACCACTAATCCAAACCGCAGACTGACCGGAGCAGTGTGTACCGTTCAGATAAAACTCTAACTCCTTCTCACTTGGTTTCATTTAGACATTTTTTTTCTGTTGAAATTACATGGATTACAAGGATTTCTTTCTTTTCAGCGACGTCTGTAATTACAACAGCCTTGGCAAACGGCAGATGTCAGCCCGCAGTTTTGATCAATATTTAACTAGGTGGAGAGAAAAAAAAATACCTCTGACGTCTGTGTTCTGTGTACCCATACTCACTCATTCAAAAAAAAAAAAAGAAATGTGGCTAGATTTAGTGCCTTATGACAGAATGGAATATTTCATAAATGGAATGAGAGGATTCTTGCTTGCAGACTTGCAGAGATGCAGAGAGAAACAGAGAAGAACCATAACTCTTTCTACCCAGGGGATGTGCTCACTAAGTTTCTTCTGGCTCGTTTATTTCTCTGAAAAAGTACCAAGTACTTCATCCAAGGACCAGCTCTGAAATAATTTGGTTGGATTTACAAAGCCCGCACAAAAGCTTTTCTCGGAGTTGACTTCATAAATGTATATAAATGTATCCAATAATGTCCTTTCCTCCAATATTTTTCCAGAGAACTCCATGGGCTTTTGAAATAACCTGAAAGTTAATATCATTTTTATTTGTTTGGGTGACAATTTGGGACCCCAATTTTTTTTTTTTATTTTCTGTCACTGCAGGCTGTGCAGTCAGTGTGTCAGAGGAGTTCTTTGCGTGCTAGCTGGCGCAGGTGGACTGCAGGTGCATAATTTTCATGAGTATACTGAATCACTGGATTGGATGCTAACAGTTCTGTCATGGCCACAGCTACAGTGTATTTTTCACCAGCCTGTGAGCGCCGGCCTGGTCATGCCATTTCTATAAAAATGGCCTCCTTAACTGCAGCATGTGGTGCTTTTTTATTTTTTTTTTTATTTCCACCTTAAAAACAGCAACCAGTTCCGGCACAAGCAGCCAGATGAAGTGACTTAAGTGTGGAATCAGCTGCTTTAACTGATTAATTAATTAACCGCTGAGTAATGATGAGAACTAGCTCACTGCACTGCTCTCCGCAGGACCTGCTGCTGCTTGTGACACGCGCAGTTCCAAAATCCCAGCAGTCTGGCTTCAGTAATACTCATCTCAGGCAAGATTCTACCTGACACCTACTCTAATAGGAGGGTCTCACCCCCAAGCTCTTCGTCACTATGCCCGCATATAAAACACCCTCCCCTAATTGATATTTCAGTGGGTTCCTGCACCTCCTGGCAGGATTGGCATGATGGGAATGTATACGACTGTAAAATAAACAGCAGGTGTGGTCTGACAGAGCTGTTCTCAGAAGCCAGAGAGGCTGAAGTGAGAACAGGTGGTCCTTGGTCCCACCAGACAGGATGACACATTCGCTGCACAGAAGCACATGAAAAAAAAAACCTTCAATGCAAGAATTGGGAATATGAAAATTTCAGAAACAGTTTTATCCAAAAATGCACCTGGGTTAGAGTTACTTACCATTTCATTTAAATGAAATCAAGAACGTGAGTTTAGTTTCACTTAAGGAATTGTAAATGGCCATAACCATTATATTAGGATTTCTCATCTATTTAACAAATTTTCAGTTCATTTCTTGAATTGACTGAAATGAAATGGTTTTTACCCCAACTCCACTACTTATACCTTGGTAGCTGGTACATTTTTGTCGAACAGCAAATAAAACAAATATCCACTCTCATCACAGAGTCCAAAAATTGTCTGACAAGATTTTGTGTCGTCTTTGATAGTGAGGAGATCTATTATCAGGATAGGATAATAGGATGCTTGCACAAAAACTCTGGGGGTCAACAGTGGAGCTAAAGTGGAGCTTTAAGTCTCTCACTGACTGAGGCGTTTGAATCACGCCTTTGTGAGCATGAGGTCACTTCTGCACAAGTCTGTGTTTGTACATCCTGATTACCGCGCGCACAGATGACGGCTGTGGAACACTACAGCAGCCCATGAGGTGCGTTTGGATCAATCACACATCGGGAAAATGTCACTCCGAATTCGCCATGCCAGAGATATAAGCCGGTTCAGTGCTGCGTCCTCCTGACAGATGAACCCACTTTTAGATGACGATGGATTGGCTTATCCCTCTCGCCTTGGCAAAAATCTGCAGGGCTTTTATGTTCATGGGAGCAAGGAATCACCAAAAAACAATAATTTTTAAAAAATAAAGATTGTTTAGCAACTGTGCAAGTAATGCTCAGAAGACCTGGCTAAAGATGGTTACGCAAAAAGGAGAGCTTATCCGACAAAAAGTACCAAAAATTAATGCATCCAGTGATGCACTTTCACCATTATTGGATGTGAAAGCAAAATCTAAATTATATTGTGATAATGCTGATATAAAACCAGATTTCAGTCTTCCTGCCCTTTACAGACCACTGGCTGCAGCTGTGGATTTTCTAAACGCATAAACTGCACTCGCTGTAGGTCACTTTGGCTTAGCAAAGTCTGCTAAATGCTGAAACATTAAATATGACTCATCACGGAACCGCTGAAGTCCACAACGCTAACCCAGAAATACAGACTCTGTGCAGATATCTGCATGATATGACCAAGAGTTTCAGAGCTCCAGGGTCTGACCCAGGACTGCAACTCAACCACATGCGTTTAGTCTTTTTAAGGGAGTATGTCATTCAATAAAAACAAACTTTAAACTACAAGACAATGCTTTTTAGCAAAAGAATATTTTCTTTTTTATTAGAGAACATGCAGATTTGCCCTTTGGAATATGTTTGTTTCATTCTGAAATAGAATAGAATACATCCTTGAAAAAAACATAATTCTATTTTGATTAAACTACATATACCTTAAAGAGGCTAAGTTTGTATCTTTGGATCTCAGCCAAGGTGTTCTCAGTACCTACAGTATAGATCCCAGAATTGCTGGTTATAAGAATAGGCATAAAGGAATAAACTAAAGTATTCTGATCCACAGATCTCCACAGCAGCTGATAAAACAACTAATCCAATGATCAGCATGTGTTTGTGCACAGAGATGTGTCTGGATCTGGCCAATGTTTGTTCCAAACTTTCCCCACAAACAAATGGAATTGGTATCCTCCATAGCACAATGCCACAACTAATTTTCCAAGCTGAGACTGTGAGAAAGAACTACTTGTTTTCATCCACCAAAGTCAAAGTTAAGGGCACAAGATCACACTTCTGTGGAGGAAACAGGAAGTAAGCCTTAAAGCATAAATCATTAAAAAAGAATCACGATAACAATGAAGGAATAATCCAAAACCTTCGGACTGCCACAGGACTCCGGAGAACAGGTGGTCCTTAGTCTCATGGAGCAGAATGCCAAGACTTCAAATTCATATGAAAACCAAATAAATACAGTTTGATGCCTAACCCTCCCTGCAAACCCTGGGGATCTGAAGAGTGGTGCATTTCAGTCAGACAGCTGAAAAAAGGTTTGAGCTCACGATTAAGTCCTCTTACTTATATGTGGTTACTGTGTGCATCACCTTGTGCTTTTTGTACTAGAGAATGAAGGCTTTCCTGAAACTAGTTTATGTTTCCTCATACTGAATTTCTCAGCAGTGATGTAGCAAAATTGATCACAGAATAACACAGATGGGAAAGATAAATATTGTGGAAAGTAATGGACAAGTAATTAAAGCTGTAATTACATTATCATGAGTCATATCTGCTGCGTCTGCTGTGCGTGTGTGTGTATATGTGCATGCGTGCGTGCGTGTGTATGGGGTGGGGGGAACAGTGAGCTGAACCATGTGGCTTTTTGCCCCCAAATTCTGCAGCTCCTTATTCACACAGCTCTGAGTCACGGCGTCTCAGTGGGCCGGCTAACGCGCATCTGACAGTTCTGCAAAAAATATATTTTTGCCTGCAGCAACAACATACTTGCATTCTGAGAATATGCAGAATATATTATCCACACAATCACAAACAGAAAACAAACACACAGACACACTCACACACACACCTTTCTGACAGTAAACTACAGCACATCTCAGCACTGTTAAAATCCAATCTGCCTCTCCTGTGACATTTGCCTTGATATACAATACACACAGGTGTTTACAGGAGGCCTAGTCACAAGATTTAAAAAGAGTGAAATCTCCTCCCAAAGGCAGGGGATTTCAAAACACAATGTGGAAATGTTCAGAGTAAAAATTAATTGAGTAAATGACAGGACGGGAATTTTAAAAAGAGGTACAGGCAGATTATTCTGAATTGGAGAATAATAAATGAGAATAAACTAAAGATTGGGAGGATTCTTAGGAATATTTCTGAGGGTTTAAAATCCCAGGCACTGTACACCGCTGTTGAACAAAGGGATAAGGAAACCAGGAAACCAGGTCACTTGGAGCGGCCTGGTTAACATCTGTCACATTTCTTGTGCCGCGCCATTTATTTCCACCAAAGTCACACACAGTCAAAAGATGCTATTCCTCAAAAAAATGCTAAAAATATTCTACAGATACTGACCTACACATCCTTTGTGTCCCAGAGCTTACGGGGAGAGGTCACCCAAAAATAAACAGAAGCATTGTTTTTCATCTTTAATACACATTTCACTGCACGTCCAAAGAAGTGTTTCTCTCAGTCTACATTTTGCTTTCTACTCAACATTAAGTTTTGAAGAGAATTATGTTAACAGTTTTGATAGTCTGAGACATGGTTTCAGAAAATATGTGTGAAAAAATGATAAAAAATGTTTTGGAACAATTAAAAAAGCATAAAAATACCAAAATATTTTCATATTCTGTCTCTTATTGCCAGGGTATAATTGGTATTCAGTAAAGACCATTTTGACTTGTGTGTATCATTATTATGCAAAGTGTTATTTGTGGGGAGAAAACAGGATTATGAATGCAAACTTGACAAAGATTTTTCCATAACAACTGACTCTTTTGAGTTTATAGGTTTAAAAATTAGGAAGAGTTTCATGAAATGTACATAAACAACTGAGAAAAAACTGATTGAGGTCATTTCATGTAAGATTCCACATGTTATTCATGAAAGCAGTTTTAAAAACCTGAGAAGGGGCTTTTAGGGCACTGTTCTGGCATGCAGATTAGCCCAATAGTCTAGTATTGAATCTGGTCCATTCTTACTGTGGCCCAAGCCCAGATGGGCAACGCATAATTGACCCCAGTGTTACCAGGGAGGGAGGGATTCAGTCAGTCAATCAGTCCAATCCTCATGTCTCCCTGCCTGACAGGGACCCCTGCTGGCCGGTATGCATTGTCATTCAGCCACAGGCAATCTGCTTGCACAAAGCTGGCCATGAACTCTTCTTCCCCTGACCCTGTGCTAGCCCAACTGGTGGACTACGTTGTGAAAACAAATGTGTGCTGATGCGTTTGGGATTGGCAGCAGAGATTGGCTGCAGAGATGAGCTCGGCAAGCTAAAAAAAATGGGGGGGGGGGGGGGGGTGTATTTCAAATTACAAATGATATCAGATATGTCTTGAGAAATCAAAACACTGATTAAAAGCAGAAGGAAGGAAGGGGATCAGGAGAGAGGTCACTTCAGCTCAGTTCGGGAAGGGTGCTTTCGTTGACAGGGAATCAGCAGGCCTCCTCTGGTCAGATCAGCACTAAGTCACTGCAGCCTCTGTTTAGCTGCAGAGAACCTGCTGTTCCAAATGTCCTGTGCAGACAGTGCTCCAAATTCCAGAGCCATGCATACACTCAGAAATGATCCGGAAGCTAACAGTCAGCTAATGGGGAGGGGGGAGTTTGTGAATGCTGGTTGCTAACTCTCCCTTCCCGTTTACTGCCGCCCCACTGAGACATCAGGCAGCAACGATCAAGGACAGAGCATGCAACTGTATGCGAGGGACTGCATCACCTTGTGAAGGACATCTTTACCACAACCACCATCCAGCCCGAACACTGCTGCTTCATCAATTTCACCCGGTCCGGAGAGACATTACATCACAGTGACATCAGCTGCCCCCCTACTGCCACCCCTCCCATATCACACATGAACACACTCTCAGAAATTCATTGGCTGCACTGGGCAAGCCACTCCCCCTCCCTTCCTGCTGCAGTGCAATAGAAAACCAGTAAAAGTGATGCAAAGATGTAAGGACTGTACCATATCAGCCGAGCCATGCAGGGGGACTTCTCTTCTGAAGTCAGGAACATTTGTCATATCTGCTGTCCTTTAAGCACCATTTCAAAAAACACACTCTCAAAACATCAATGAGTTCTTCAACAAAACAGGAAGGAGTAACACCTGAAGTTGGCCCATTCAGCAATCAAAAAAATAAAAAAAGTAACTTAAGCTCTTTAGCAGCACTAGTCTTTTTTAGCACAGAAAACTGAGCACACAGTGAATGGCATACTGCGTGCTGTGTTAATAGAGAACCCCCTGGCTTGCTCTGTTACAAAGGCTCTTCACAGAATGACAATCACCGTGAAGGTCATTTGGGCATTTCAAACCAGCTCTGCCGTCATTAGCGTGATTCTTGACTGCTTCATCTAACGTGCGTCACACCTGCTTCCTACAGGTTACCTCACTGCACTCTGCTATTTCAACATTATTTTGGCGTCTTTTTCCAACAGTTCACCTGAAGAAACAGAGCATGGAACCAATCCTTCAGAACTAGGGCCCCAGGGGAAGAATCTAAAGGTGACACAGCCTTAAGGAAGTTCCCGGCTCTCCCCGCAGCTATTGACTGTGGTGGGAGTAAGACAAGTCTAATGGTCACTGAAACACAAACCTCATGACTGGAAATTCAAATAACACAAATAAAGAGAGATGTGGCTGTTCTGATTCTCAAACCCCAAGTGATCAGGAAGGAATGCAGGTGACCAGTATCCAACCACATAACACGCTAGCCACACAAATGCCTCTTAAATATATAACGTCTCTTCAGTTACAACAACAGTAAAAATATAAAACTATGTCTTTGGAGTTTATTCTCCTTTTCCGTTTACTAAACACAATTTAATTTCATATTTTGACAGAATGAAAAGGGAATTTTATAGATAGGAAGGATTTTGATGCTTTGAGTAAATGCATAAAGAAATAAACAAAACCAATAAAGCCTGTGTGGCTAGGCTGTCATTTTGGAAAGTGATCTTGCAATGGGGGGGCTAAGGCTGCCTCCAGCAAAGGGATGTTGACTTCAAGTGAAACACCCTGACAAACGTGAGGCTTCTCAACACCCTTAACTGATATGGCAACTAAACCTCCAGAGTCCTCAAGTCTGGAGGTTTTTTAAACTGAACCCGACCACAGACATAAGGCATGCAGCAGGTGAAGGTAAGATCAGAAGGTCCAGGTATGAGTGTATTCAGCTAATTAGCTCAGTAAATGAAAATGAACAGCCAGTATTAAAGCGATGATGCTTAGCTACGCCCACGGGGGGCTGTGGTGGCCTTAAGGAACCTCTCAAAAGTCAACTTATTTCTCCTCTCACAGGACAGCCACAAAACACGTCACACAACCCCCCCCCCCCCCCCCCCCCCCCCCCCCCCACCTTTCCACTGAGTCACTGCAGGATCTGCTGTAGAGACAAACACTACAGCCTTAGAGCACAACAATCCAGGCTGTCAGTGGGGAGACACAAAAAAAAAAAGAACAAATCCAGAGACTTAAGGAAACACCATGCACTTGAATAGGACACAGAGAATTTATGTACTTATTTTTCTCTCATAAAACTGTGCCAGAAGCAGAAAACAATGCACAATCTCACATTCAAGAGGGCAGAGTTTAGCTTTGTTCTGCGGACATTCCAAAAACAAGTTCTCAGTCAATGTTCCATATCAATGTCATGCACATGGAGGGGGCAGCAAGGCAACTGCCACTGCCTGCTTTCTCTGGGTGTAAAAGTGCCCCCCTCAAAAGGTCAAAAATTGAATGTTTTTTGAGGTGCCCTTATCTAATCTTTTCACCTTTGCTGCTTGAGCTTAATTACTGAGCTTAATTACTGATAATGACCTCTAACCTCTTACCAAATGCCATTAAAATGTTTTTTGTCACTTGCTGTTTAAAAGTATATATATAATTCTATATTCATATACAGAGAGTGAATGCAAGAGAGAGAAAAAGATGGAGAGGGAAGGAAAGAGACAGAGATAGAGAGAAAGAGAGAGATAGACGAAGGGTGAGACAGAGAGACTCTGGTAACATGGTGGCCTACCTTCTCCTGGTACTGTCGGCGGGAGGAGTCGAGGGACTGGATGAGGGCGGTGGCATGGCCAATGAAGACGGCGTAGCAGGTGGCGCCCACGATCATGCTCAGCATAGTGAGCCAGATGTCGGACAGGCTCTCGGGGGCCTGACGGCCGTACCCGATGCACAGCATGTGGCTCATGGCCTTGAACACGGCAAAGGAGTACAGCTCGCTCCACGTGTCATTCTGCAGGTCGGGGAAAGAGGGGGAGGAAGACGAGGAAAATGAGGAGGAGGAGAGGTGGCAGCAAGGGGTACGTTGGTGTGCTGGTTAGGGCCCTTGGGTTCATAAATACAACAACAGCCAACAACAATTGTACATATACACTGTGTAACTTACAGCAAAACATGACATTCCACTTTGAGGCAATGTTTCTGTTGAAATGCTATGTCTTGTGTACATGTTTACACTCACTGCTAATCTACCTAAATTATTCTTTGTTGACATGAACATAGTTCAGCTCACTTTTGAGGGCCATCCTGCAGAGCGAAATGGGGAAGCAAAGTACAAAACACTATTGCAATTTCTTAATATTGCTGAAAAGTGATGTTTTCACAAACTGTTGTGTTAACCAAACCTAAACCAGAACTTTCCAGCTACATTATTAGGTCAAGATCTCATTTTTCCTGAATTAATTTTATGTATGTATAAAATAAGGATTATTTGGGTTGCAGCTGCAAGGCAGAAAGTTATTTGTTTGTGTGTTCATCTGCTTAGCATATACCTGTATCCAGGGCAACCTGCAAATTTCAAAGCTTGCACATATTTTTTTTCTTTTACATGTAAGCTACATTTATAGAAGTGAAAATTCACTGAAGCAGGTCAGAATACCGTGCTGAACAGCAAAAAGACCGTGCCTGAGATGTTTAACCTGAATTAACCCCACTAATTAACATCCCGCTACATAAAACCCATAATATGCATGCTGTCCAAGAAGCCAGGGCCAAAGGTGTCTCCTATATAGTGTGAAATTTAAACTGTATGGGATTATTCCATTAAAAAGGATGTTTTACAGTCTCTAATTATAAATAGGCCAACAAAGATGTTGTAACACTGACTATTTCATAACCAGGAGCCATTAAATCTGTCAGTTTGAGATGCATCTGCAAGATTGCATCAGTCTTTTTGAAGCCTCCTTGAATTTATTTATTTTTTAATTCCTAATACATGATTATGTGTAAATATAGAAGCAATTTGAATTTATTGAATGCATATGTAAGAGGATATGAATTTGAGCAAATATTTTGCAATGAAGAAATATCCTAGGAAATACACACAGTAAGATGAAACTTCATTGTGGATGGCAGCAATCAAATGAACTACACAAAGCCACAAGTGCACGAAAACCTAAGAATCAGTGACTTCAGACTTCCTTAGTGACAAACAAAAAACCTGAGGTATCCACCTTGGAGAAGCTTCTGGCCACAAGCCACAGACATGACTAATGACTGGTCTGCTTATTGTTATTTCACTGTCCAAGTGCATAATGTTTCCATGACAAAACTGATTCAATGTTGTCCAGGCATTGTAAAACATATTCTATGTATAACCGTTTTGGACTACATCAGAATTTTGTTCTGAAAATGTTGTTATGCTGTTTCCGTGAAATCCTTTTCAAGAGTCTGTGGTTGTTAATGCCTCCCTCGGCATGTGAGAGCCCCAGCAGTGCCTGCTGGGTATTTATACAGAGACAGGCCATAAAAACAGAATACACGCACAGAAAATAAACAAGCACCAGTTTATCCTTGCACTGGAAGGATTAGCTACTCCATTTTCCACGGTAACCCAGGGCACAGCATTCCCTGCAGCCTGTGAAATCATGCCACACAATTACATGTCACTGAGTGGTGGCCCCCGCTTCCCCCTGTAGGCCATGGTATGCAAACGCCCATTATCAGCTTCTATTAGCTTAACTCCAGCCATGACGTTCTCTTTCAAAGCAGCCAAGCATCAGTCATAAAGTAACGGTTTAGATACATTTACAAAGCACCAGAAGCCACGTCACATGAATTCTGCTTATGCTAAGTGGTTGACATAAAGCAGCTGTGGACTGGTTTCGTACTTGGCTCAGAGAGACGCTTGGGAAAATCATTATTTTAAATTTATAAAGGCAAGTTGTCTCACTGAGAAAAAAAAATATTTTTCAAGAGATGAGCTGGTCTAAAAATGATAGTACCAGCAGCATTGGATACAAATATCAAAATCTACATTAAAATATATAAGGGAGCAGCATAAAGGTCAAATCCAGCCAGACAGATAAAACCTATCAATGGCTAACTTGTATCGCCACCAAATAATCTCTATGAATGTAAACTAGTCCCCAGTAAAGGTGATACTGTGCTGTACGAGCTGCCATTTTTCTTTTTACAAGCCGCTCTGACTCACTGTGGCCAGCAAATATTCCATGGCACTTACTGCAGAGAGATGGGGGCTCCCTGGTGTCCGTTCAACCTACCACCACATCACCCCCAGGTTTAATTGGCTCAGTAATCCCCCCCTCTCCACCTCAGCTGACATGTGGTGAGCGTTATGTCTGGCTGGCTGTCATGCATCACTCAGATATTTCAACACATTGGTGGTGGTTGGGGAAAATTTCCCCACCTCTCACCGAAAGCGCTGTGAGTTATCTGAAATACACTAGATAAATGCAGTCCATTGTTGTCTGTAGGATTATAAAGTTGTCCAATTACCAGTGTTCAGTTCCATATTTTTTTTTGTTTTTTTTTTTGGAAAAATTAACCTCAGAAGGGGCTGTCTAGTGATTTTGTATGCTATGGATACCTGGCAACCCTAACAAGAAGTGGCCATTAAAAAAAAACGAGTAGCACATGAAAATGACGACACAAAGCAGCTGCTGCACTTGACTTATAGGGGCTTGGAGCAGCTCCATGAAAACCGGGCGAAAGAATGGACACGTGTGTCAAAACCCTGATAAGGTGAATAAATACAGGCCCAATGCAGGATCTGCCCGCAATAAATTTGACGGCCCCTTCTCTTCAGCGCCTTCGTGTCCTATAGCTTATCAGAATTTACTAGGTTTGCCGAGGCGTTTAGCTCATCTCCAATGCTTGACTGCACCTGCTTTAAAAGAGAAGGGCTCTTGTAACACATGCTTGTTAATCTCCGTGGAGACGCCTGAGCATTCTCTCAAAACCCATTCATTTCCGGCCCTGGAGGGGAAACAATAGCATATTACATCAGCAACATCTGAACTGGTTACCGGCCACGTAGCAAATATCTCTGTATTGTCTAATAAAAATAAAAGTTACAAGCACAATGAAAAAAACTGTTCTTCAGCACTTCTATTTGCAGTTTCATAATGGAGGCACTGTATAATGGTTTGTTAAAAAAATAGGACCAAGACAGCGGTGAATTTTCTGGCACTTTCGTAAGCGGCCTGTATTTTCTACAGTTGTAAGCCTTTCCCTCCGGACATAGCTCTGTCTTATGTCAAGCGTTTTCTGATTACATTTCATTCCTCCCACTGCACATTCAAAACCCTGACAGCAGTCTCCACTTCCATCACTGTGCCCCATTACAAAAGCAGAGGCTGGTGGGGGCTCTGAGGGGGCATATGAGACTGAGACCCTGAGAGTGTACATTTGCTATATCACACACCAAATACTGTTCAGCATGTTTTATTGTATGAGTTTATGCATATGTGCGTGTGTTTATTCGTTTGTGTGTGAGAGGGACAGAAAGAGAGAGAGAGAGGAAGTGACAGTAAATCAGATGGGTCAATCTAGGGTAGTCTGAAGGGTAAAGTATCACAGATTGAAGCACCGCACCGTATTTCTACTTTTCTTTCATCCCGCCTTAGTGCTGCCATTTCACCCAGAGCCCAGCATGCTGTCAGCCTCATGAGGAGTCACACAGAGGGGGATCACACATGGCTCTGAGGGCCTGGGGCTGGAACGTCAGCGCATGAGGTGGGCTGGCCATGCAGGCCCTCAGGGCGTGGGAAAGCAAAGCGAGAGCGAGATGGAGAGCAAGAACAGGGGGTCGCCATGGCATCCGGTTTCCCTCTAAGCCTGACACAGGCGCTGAGAACGAATGGGCTGTATCGGGCATCAGAAAGGTGTTTGCCATGTTCCAGTGATTAAAATCCCCACTGTAAGCCATGTATTTTTGGGGGCTGAAGTGCAACTACAGCAGAGATCTGGCCATGCAGTAGGGACCGGACATGTCTGTGCTCGTACGTATTTGTATTCCTCTCAGTTTGTTTTGTTGGCTCAGGGACTCGTCAAATCAGCTCTCCGCAGTAACAAACTAATTTATTCTCCAGCAGGTTTACAGACAGCTTAATATTTCCAGGTAGAATGAATGGAGGTATGAGTATTAACCCATAAATGTGTGTGTGTATGTGTGTGTGTGTGTGTGTGTAAGTGTGTAAGCTAAGCCATGATAGATCAGTTTACAAGTTTTCAAAACCCCAAATCTACAGCTCCCAGCACTGCTCTCATCAAATTAACACATCCGAAAATATGGGTTTCTAGTAGGTGAGGAGGGGGCGGAATTTTAACGCAAAGACAATGAGGGTGGGAGAGAACGGAAATATTTCATATGCAGACTAACATGTTTCGTCTGATTGCGTTAGGCTGGTATTGGGGAAACCCTTGGCTCCGCCCACGAGCTGTGTTAAAACTCAGCTTCCCTCTCCTGTTTTGTAGCAGTTGATATCAGTGTCCCTGAAGTCACCTCTGTGCACAGTGGCTGGCTTTTCTTATTCAGGGGAACTTGTTAATATAGCGTGCCAAAGGGATAGATGGCACTTAGGCTACATATTCTCGCCCTCATTGAATTACTGTCGATTAGCCCCGGAGTGGTCTGATGGCTACACTATCACCTCATACTTAAGATGAATGGGCCCTTGTGAGGTGACCGATGTCATAAGCAGCCAGCTACTCAATGCGAAGAGGTCTCAAGTGGATGATATCGGTTATCGCTGAGTCCTTTATTCTGAAATGTAAGGCATCCCCACCACCACCACCATCATCCCCCCCCCCAAAACCCTTTGAGAGTTTGCGACTTTGATTAAGGGAGGTGAGATGACGGTCACCGGGGGCGATGAGTCTCCAGAAACTGGCGGCAAAACTGACAGAGGGGCGGAAGCTCACATCATGGTCACTTTGTAAGCAGAGATGACCATCCATAGCCTGCAGAAAGGCTGTTAACTCTAGCCATTTCCACACACAGTACTGTGAGAAAGTACTGACTGCTGACTTTATGACACTGAACGTTATCACATCTACAACCACGATCTACTACGAAACTAAAGCAAACCTGAGTGAAATTTTCATTGTTGGTCCATGATTTGATAAACAGAATAAGTGAGGCTGGTCCAGCATCAGGAACCGGTGGCTCAGATATCCTCCCAGGGTTCCTCCCATCTGCCCACCTACCTCTGCAGGAGAGAGACAGGCAGCTCTGGCGCTGTGCCCACAGGCAGGTGTTACACCTGTCAGGTAGCCTCAGTGTTGGGCTTCTCTCACACTGACTAACAAGTTTCGGGCCTTGTCTACATCTGGCATTAACCTGCGTGGACGGTTATCTGATCATGACAATCGCATGTTTATGGCAGGTGTGGATATAGAAATAAAAAAATGCACTGTTATCTGATCGCGCTCAGGTCTGGATGACCAGCTACAGAGGTGGAAAGTGACAAAGTTCAGATGAAATCAGGCTATCAAAAGCAGAAACAGTGGACGACCTCATATTTACCAATATCATACAGATTATTCTGGAAAAAGTGTGGGAAAAGGAAATCCATATACAAATACAAATGCATGAGACAGATAAGGGATGTATTTATGATGCATACATTATCTATGCTGTGGTAGGATAGTGATCTGATTAGCTTGCTCAATAATAAAAGACACATGTTAAGGATCAGACAAGGCCACTGACTGTCTTTGTCTCCATTCTGACAGTCCAACAAAACCCCTAGGACACTCTGCAGTACAGCTCCTAAATGATCACATAGCTGTAGTTAGTTTCAACATCCCCACATTGTTGTGAGGTGGGTCAGTTGGGGTGTGTGGCACACACTCCTCTTCTGTCCCATCACAGAGGATAAGCTGAAAGCCTCCTTCTGTGGGTACAATCAGATTCCTTTTGAGGCTCATCTTTCATGCTCTTTCTATTCAATTCACTCTGTCTGAACTCCCTGTTCTGCCTGTCTGTCTGTATGAGGATGTAAGAAACATGACATTTGGTCTGGTGTGTGTTTTAGTGTGTGTGTATGTGTGTCTATGTGTGTGCGTGTGTGTGCGTGTGTGTGTGAATATCAGAGACTTCATTGACGATGCCTGTCTGAAATGTGTGGCTGAGATTGGAAATGACTATTGTATCAATAGAGCCTCTTTATAGAGTCCATTTAGACAGAGGCTTGCATTTCAGGACCCCGGTTAAAATGATTCTGAATGCACCTTTTAATACTGCACAAGAGAAAACTACACATTGCACCTGTTGAATGTATTTGCGACATGCTTGTGTTCCCATGGGCAGGTGTGTAATCTCGCCTTCCTTTCTTTCGTTATGAAAACCTGAAAACCTTCCCATATCTACAGAGATTGTTTTCCTTGTCTATTTTTGGATTGACCCACAGTCTGTTTGTCTTTCTGTCAACCTGCTGTCCAGCCTGCAGTGTCTTATCTCTTTTGTCTGTTTGTCTGTCTGTGTGTCTGTCCGTCTTCTGGTATCTCTCTCCTCCTGAGCAGAGTTGAGATCCCCGGAAACAGATGGAGAGCCATCAGCAGGTTCACAGCATGGCGACGACTCCGTGTCAGCGCGCCCTCCGGCATTACAGTGAGGCTGACTGTCGGCTTATGGGTGCCGAGTGGAGAGGCCTTCTGCAGGGCAGCAGATAAGACCACAGGCGGCTCCGTGTGATCGGCTCTGCTGAGCAACTGAGGTGTGAGAATCCTTTAAAAAATGTATAAAAATACACCCCGTCTACGGAGCTTTCTGCCAAACATTCCGGAACAAACATCAAAGCCATGCGAAACAAATAAACAATTAGTGTAAAAAAAAAAGCATCGTTGAGAAACGAAACATAGATGGAACAACCTCATTTTGACCATCCACAAGAGATTTACAGCGGCTTTGTTATGGAGATCGGAAGTGGGGTACTTTATTAGTGAGCCTCACTAACTGGCTCTCACTTTCTGAAATCGTTGCATCTGTGCACCCAACAGTAATTAGCAATTCTAATCCACGCGCATCCCTCAATAACACAATTCAGATCAGTCGTCAGATCCTCGGTTAAGCCATGTAAAGATCACAGGATTAGACTTGCAGTGGATGTGAACCGTAATTAGATGACAGACTAGGGTGCAGCATAACTCTTCCACTATATCTGCATGTCCTTTCAACCATTAAGGTATTGCGGGAAGGTTTCCCTATTATTTTGTTGAGGTGACCTTAATGGCTGAGGTATGAAGGACAATGTTTATTGCACATAACAGGAGCCAAACAGCACATGGAATATAGTCACTTACTGTAACTGTGCATCTGGTAAGTATATACTCCTCTTCTCTGAACAACACACAGCTAGTTCTTGCCTATACTGAATGTGGCCTAATTTTTCTCCAGTTACAAACATACCTTGATTGGGAGGAAAATACCCCAAAGGTCTTGAGCTTAGGTAATTATTTTGAAATATCAACCATTATCTGATTTAAAAGGATCTAATCTTTGTGAATTGCCAAATTTGTGAATAGTTTTAGCCAACGGCCCCTGGAAACACCACTCTGAACAGAAATGTGTCTGCATGAAATGTTAAAACAGGCAGCTTTCACTTCTGTGTGTTTTTTTTTCTTCTCTTGAGTGAAAAAAGCGAGCAGAGGGAGCGGTGGAGCTATAAACAGCCTTGCCTTTATCTGGCGCTGGAGCCGGCACAATGAGCAGGTACCGCGGGGCATCGCCGTCCCGCCCGCTCCTCCACCCGGCTTTTATCTCCCCGTCAGCACCTCGTCTGCATGAATCATCATCCCTAAAAAGACCTACGTCATCTCCGTCTCATGGTTTCTCTCTCTCTCTCATTTTGCACTCTTACACCCCCTTTTTTAATGAGTGGGTTTGAACACAGGGTGTCTCACGGAAGGGGGAGGGGGCAAGCAATGCATAATCAAACAGTGAAACTCAAATCAAGCACAGGATTGTCACATTAAACTTCCCAAAGTTGACATGAAAATTCCCGTGTATAAAGTTTCAAGAAGTTCATGTCCGACTTACAGGGTTTATGCCAAAGTATTTATAGATTTCAAGAATGTGATTTTTCATTTCCTAATACGAGTGCTGATGCCAAGCAATACTGACCTGTGCATTACATGAAAATACAACAGAGACACTTTGACAGTTAATAGATTTTTTTCTACTTATATTTGAAGAAACACTTTTCCTGGACTATTAGTTCATTGAGTTTGCCCTTAGCCCCATGTGGGTGCATTTTTTTTAGTGTCTGTGTCAATCCTGATTTCCTATTTCGGTATCATTGGAGCTTTGGTACAGTTCATCAAGCCAGCTATTGGAGACTTGACAGAGTGCCAATTCACATAAACAAAATTGCCATTTCAGTATGGGCCACTGGTGTGCGTGAGAACAACAGCATAATGACTCCAGAAGAGAAAGGCCCTTTCCTTTCTGAAAAGTAGATGAAGACTAAAGTAATTACCACAAATAATCCATTGCCAAGCACTGGACTTATTGTAATAACTATCACATCATATGATGTTGAGTAAATCAGTGTTTAACTCCATCTGCTCCAACTCCCCTTCATTATTATCCATCCAAATATTTGTTATTTAGTATAAAAATGAATTAATAAGCCAAACTAATTACATAGTGAAGTGAATGCCAGACTTCAACAATGTAGGGCATTCTGCCTCTGTTTACTTGTATGGTACAGTAACTCACTCACCTCCAATATACATGAAAATATCTGATACTATACAAGCATTTTGATTGGTTAAGGTATAAGACCTCAATTTCAGCCACCCTATTACATTGACTGGTTGAGTCCCAATGACCCAGGCATTAGGATGCGCTGCATTAAAAGGGTTTTCAAGACTCAGTCCCGACGCCCAGCAGTATTCTGGTTTCCCTTCCTTCCCCTCCCTTCTCTTCATTAAATAAGGTTGTCCAACATATGTTTACGTTCTTTCATTCAATTTTTAAAATGGCTCTCTGTCATTAGGACATAACTGATTCACCTGTCAGCATACAATTTAATCAATTACCATGCATAACCTCTCTAGGAAGGAATTATTCGACACATTGCATGAAAAGAGAATGTAAGGGTTAAGACATGAAGCACAATAAGAAAATGTAGCTGTTATCTGATCTAGCTGATTAAAATTCCTGGAATGAGAATATGGGACATTTATTCTTCATCAGATTTATAGTTATTTCTGACATAATGTGGCCTTCAGAGGGTGAATCATCCCTCAAGGCATGGACTACAGTGACTAATACAAAACAATTAACAGCTCGTTACAATTCAGGGATTGCGATCGTGTTTGGAATGAAAACCAGCGCACAGAGGGGTCTCCCAGGACACAGACTGAAAGTGACTGCCTTATTGGGACAAGACATCCCGAGTGTTAAGTACATAGGGATTAAGTACAGGATGAGAAAAAAAGATTAATTTGAGTCTTAATCTGCCTCCTGTAAACATAAAACTACCAGGTGCTATTTCCTGCTTGCAACACAGTTTTTTGGGTGTTTTTTTTTACCCAATTTTTGATAGTTGTGACTTACCACTGAATAAATTGAGATTCTCTACATGTAGTCAAGTTTTGCATTTTCTGGCAGTAATTTGCATTCATTATGAAAACATATTAAAGTATGCAAACAGTGTCAGGAGGGATATTTAAAAGTTATGTGTGGGTCAAAACAGGGTTTGTGGCAGTCCGTTACAGTGAGAATAGGCTGGAGGTGAGACATGGTGCTTGGGCCTTGATTAGTATGCAAGTCTGTCATTACACCTGTAGAGTCACAGCCATTGTGCTAAAGGAAGCCGGAATGGAGTGTGGGTTTTTGGGTTGGAGCCGCTGGGGCGTGACATACCACCATCCTGTTGAGGGACACCCAGCAGTCTTCGGGGAAGTCCTGCAGCATGGGCACCAGGAACTGCAGGCAGCCGTCCCAGTGGCACAGCAGCAGCATCATGCCAATCAGGTTAAAGATCCGCATCACCGCGCTCGCAAGGTCATAGGTCATGTGGAAGATCTGGGAAGGACAGAGGGATGAAGAGACAGACAGAGAGTTAATCATTTTTACTAAATTGTATCTCTAAGCTAACCAAAAAGGGAGGATTTGCATACTTGTCATGTGAAGGCAGGTCCCAGACAAAAGCCATCAGAAATACATCAAGCAAGGTGCCATAATTTGGTCAAATATGAAGACAGCATCCTATGTGTCTAACTAGGAATAACTTTTGTTTTTATTTTTACTGTTATATTATGTCATAATTTACATGGTTTGTGTGTGCTTTGGCAATATTGCTGTATCAGTCCCACAGAATAGGCACTACTGTACTGAACTGAGTTGAGATTGAGAGTGACAGAGAGTTAAAGAGAGAGTAACAGTGTATAAGTTCTGTCAGTGTATAAGTTTTTGTCAGGCCCCAAAGCCTACATGATTTCTAGACAGGTTGACAAAGTAAAAAAAGAGAACTGGTGACAGACAATTCGAATTTCACACACCTTTCATCAATTCCCTCTAAATTAACAATGAATACTGTGAGAACTGGGTAAAAATGTATAAAATTATTTTTATGAAGATGTGAGCTAATAAGATGATGCCCATATTGAGTTTACTGTATTTATTGTGTTGAATATGTTTTTATTTTGTATTGCATTTGTGCAGTCACCATGCATTGGGTAATGTAATGTATTTTGACCCAGTGCAACCCCTTCTCTCTTCCCTACATATGAAAATAACACAATTTATTTTGCAAAAACAATGTTTTTTCATTCCTAGGTGAATTAAACAGCTCATTCTAAGTAACCCACAGTCAGCTCCAGCCTGCACATAATAGACAAGCAAATGAAGTTATTCATTAATTTGTTAAAAAGTTGACAGATAAACCTGAGAGATAAATCTTTTAAAATCACTTTTAGAGCAGGGCAGTAGTTGGATGTGCTGGATTTGTGAACTGTACAATAACATAGGGGGAAACCGAGTTACGCCTGGTTCAGTATGTAAATCAGCAGAGAGGGACATTACTGCCTCCAGCTCATCTCAGCTGTGCCCTAATCACTCTTCCAGGCTCAATGAAATGGCTCTTTTTCAGTTTACAGGAGCACTTTACTCAGTTTACTGACTTTCACTGCGCTGGTATGATGTCATTTTTGGACATCTTATCTGAACCAGTCTGTGGCTCATACATAGTCTATGACACCCATTTGTTTCAGCTTTGAAGAGTGTGTGTGTGTTTGTGTGTGTGTGTGCGTGTGTGCGTGTTTCTTCTTGGTTGTTGACGGATGAAGGAGATGGAAATCTGCCCCAAACTCCAGAACTTCCCATGAATGCTGATATGCAAAAATATAGGTCATTTTAATTTGGTGTTTCCTTTATTTTTGGGAATATTTTTTCAACGGAGGAGGCAGACAGGCAACAGGAAACACCAACAGGCAAAACCAAAGCCCCGATCACTCACACCATGTCTAAATACAGAGTCATGACCACATCATCAAAACAGACTGGACCAGTCCTTCAGCAGGGAGGGTCCGTGTCACGTGTGTGACATGAATACTCCGTTACCAGGAAGAGGAAAGAGAGTAAACCTCTTCAAGAGCCCACCCCCTCCCACCACCACCAAATTTCAAACTTATACAGCAGGATTGACATGGGTACCATTTCAATTCAGCCAATTTAGGGAAAATTATCACTATTGATATTGTATTCATGAACTGAAAATGGCTGAAGAAAAATCCATTTTCATTTCCTTGAACAGACTGAATCAAAAAGGAACTGGCCGCAGCAATCTCAGCAAACAGAGGCAGTGAGACAATAGAGTTCATGGGAGGCGATGCATGAAAAGGAAGGGGACGATGTGACCCCAGGGCCACAGGTTTAGATGTCTGGGAGGAGGGTGGGTGCTCCTGAGTGGGAGGCACGTGACACAGATCCTCCGGCCTGTAATCCAGGTGTACACACAGTGCCCGAATTAAGAGTGGAGTTGCTGGAGTCTCATGTGGGTGAGGGTTCCTCCTCACTGCATAAATAATGAAAAATCTCATATGAGCTGATGACAGGTGCAGCTGCTTTTCTGCATGTTTGAGTACGACCAGCAGCTGTCCCTGAGGAGGGTTTCTTTTTGCTTTTTTTTTTTTGTTGCACACTGATAGTGAAAACAGAACTCCGTCGCCTCACAGCAGTACTCGTGAAGGGCACGTATTCTCACCAACCCCCACCCCCCACACCCCACCCCTCCCCCAAGCCACAGGGGTCCTGCAGTACATGAGCCTTTTGGCAGCTCATTAACGTATGAATTCATCCCTCAACAGTACAGGAAGCCTGCTGCGGTGCAAACTGGTTACCATGATGCTTGGTCCGTTTCGCAGAAACATCTGAGGACTTGTGTTTGCTCGGTCAAGGTCATTGGAACAGAGGTCACCTGCGGTCACATGGTGATCATTCACACACTCCACTTCTGCAGGCAGCGCAGAAGTGAGCTCCGAGCAGTGTCGACGCTCGCAATCACAGACAGCGCAGGTGGGGAAGTGACTCAGTGGAGCCAAAGCTGGTGTGGAGCACTGCTTTACAGAAATGCTCAAGTTTAGTGCAGCTGTGGCTTTATGTTGTGGCTCAGCTGCTTACAGTGCTTGCCACAAGAACTTGTTAGGCCCTACTGTCTTTGCAGAATAAGTTCAGTTCTTGGCTATGCCATTGGCTGACCATAGCTAACCTCAGGCAGATGGTGTTATCTTGGGTTATCACTTAACAAAAGGCCTCCCAGCAGCCAACAGATTAGCAGTTCTTATTAGCCTGAGATACATCCTTGCCATACTCGTTGCCTGTGGGATTATGGTCGAGTGTATACATAGGATGCACACAGTGCAGTGCACTGCGTATGAGTGTGAAGAAAAAGAATGAAAAGCGTGAAACTGTAACCCCTCACACAAACAAAACAATTATATCAGCTGTCTAGCTGTATTTTTGTAATGTTGCAGACACAGCTTACAGAGCAAAACATGATACATTAAGCACTGAGTATGATTGTGCTAAGTGCTAAGTTCACTGAGCCAAGAGCACTATGAATTCCCCTGACTAAACCTTTCTCAGTTTCTCTGCCTGCCGCCTTACTGCACAGCTATTCTACAGCCCAGGATGAACATAGACAGTCAATGACCGGATGCATTTCCAGATGGAGAGAGGCAGAGAGAGAGAAAGAGACTGACTGAGAGAGATATCCAGGGCAGAAAATAGAAAGAAAGCGACACGTGTAACAGACAAAATGTTTTTGTCCGCCTGTGAGCAGCGATCTCCATGATTCATGAGATGTCGGCTTGAGCTCAGGCCCGGAGACATGACCTGACCGCCACGCTTCTGCTATTAACTGCCTGACGCTGTGGGTGTGACCCCTGTAACTGCCACCTCCACTCTGGCATGTGGATACCTCATGTTTGTTAAATGTTTTTTTTTTTTTTTTTTGAGGACAATTAAAACCCCTCACTACTAAGCTATTATTATGGGGAGTGTGCACTGCTTTCGCTCAGTCTCTTGCGATAGCCCCATTGGAAACATAAGGCACACAAAGCACAGAGGATGTCTTGCTCCAGATAGACTTCCCTGTCTCTGGTGTCGAACATCAATCAACTTCATTGCACCAAGCAGGAGCACACACATACATAAAGCATATAAACAGCACATAAACACATTTTAGATGTCACATTAGACAGTAAATATGGGAAATGCTGTTACTGAAATGTAACAACCAATAGAATTTTCAAGCGGCTCCCCCTCTTACATTTCCAGTGTCAGAGAGAGTTTAAGAACAGTGGAACGTTCAGCAAAGGCCCTCAACCTCCAAACATTTTTATAATTTCTAAAGCTGTTATGTGGCTCCCGACAAATGATTACAATGGGAATTTTTATATCACTGAAAGAGGAAGTAACTTGAGATGAAAACTGCTATAGGAAGCCATGATTGTTTCATTGCATTCTTATGGCACACCATAGAAAATGAGGCTATTTGTCTTAAGGATTTATTAGAGGTCCTGGCATGTGAACATGGGGCATGTATTCTTCATGGCATACGTAGCTATTTCTGACACAATGCAGACTTAATGCAGGTTAATCGTCCTTCAGTTGACATTAAAACAGCTTAATTGGGAGCAATTAACACCTCATTACAATTAGAGGTTTCAGTTATGGCTATTAAGCCAAAACTGGCATACGCAGGGGTGGATTTGAGAACCCCTGATTTAAGGAGAGCACTCCGGTGAAGAGCAACTTGATTTCAGAACCAAGAACAGCTCTCAAAATCTGCTAATTATTTTGCCACTGGAATTTTTCCAACATTAAAGCTGCTATTTTGTTTACCGTCTGCATCTGGGAGAGTACAGAGAAAGTATTCCACTGAGATTTTCCACAGGTACAAATGTACTGCACAAAAATCTTTTTGGGTCTTTCAGATATCCATAGATACAGTACATTCTCTTACACTCCCTCTCAATTCACCACACCAGAGTCAAACCAAGCTGAACACAGCTCATTCATTGGCCAGCATCTCCTCCCCTCTTTCTAGATGTGCGTTCAGAAATTCAATCTCACAGAGGTTAAACAAACGGGCCGCTAGCACGCCATTGCATAATTGCCCTTAATTGTGCCAGAACGTAACAGGGAAACCCAATCGCTCCCATCAGAGAGCACACAAAACACTGGAGATGCTAGCAGAACATGAGTCATCACGCATCATATCCATTTTACTTCCCCAATGGCCATCCCTTAAGTGGGGAAAAAATAGAAACTAATTGATAGTGGGCGTGATGAATGTTATGAGTCAATCATAAATCATGGAATCTTTGGCCCTTGGTAATATAGACAGCCACCCCACACCTGCCGAGCAGCATCTTAATTGAAGAAATGTGCACTTTCATCAACTTGCTTGTCATCAAAGCAGGAGTAGCAACAAGCCCCTGTAAGTCAGCCAAGGTACTTAGCCAGCTCTCCTTTGGCAGCGGACGAGTAAAAAGGGAATAATTTCCTTCAGTAAATCAGATGCAATGGGAAAAATTGGGAGAACTTTCCATGATAATGACTGTAACTGTAACAGTTAATAAACTAATGTGTATGACCGGGAGAAACAGAAACGGCAGGACAATGCACTGTGCTTACCGAGCGTAAATAGAGGCCGTTCCAAGATCATTTAGAGGGAGTGCGTAATGGGTCTGGCTAAAAATATTCCTTTCACTGCAGAGCCTACTCTGTTCATCGCAGGAGAACAGAGGGGTCTACCTGAAGGGCTTATGCAATGCTTTTTACAGGCTGCTCACCTGATGCTCACCTAACAATTATGCTTTGGCCTCTTGTTAACTCAGCAGGTTGGGCCCGGCTACTTGTTGCCATGGTGAAGTAACTGCGTGCCACAACAAAGCTTTGGGATGAGGAACCAAACAGAATACAATTCATAACTATCAAGGTTCTGTGGATGAAATGAAAGAGGAAAACCCAGACTGCTGCATGGATGGATTTTCAAACCATCACCTGAATTTTAAATTGGTATCTCTTAGCTTGGACACGGTTAATAGAGGAGAATAGAAGATTTATATTTCCTGAACTATAGGAAAGAAACGAAAAATGACTGCAGAGTACAGTAGCTTGGCATAGCCTTGCTGTCCCAAGACCTAAGACCCATATCAGACCTCTCAAACTATAGCCTATATTATCGTACCACTCTTGAACCTAACCCCCCGCCAGCAGTACCACTGTTGATATAGTACCTTGAGATACCTCATACAAGCTCTTTTTCACCTGAGGCCAAGTTCAATTCTTTTCATCCCAGCATCCAGTCTACCCTTCCTAAACCCTGGGCTCAGCCTACAGGGACTCCCTCAAGCCTTGGGCCCAGCCTACAGGACATCTCCTTAACTTTGGACCCAGTCTACAGTACCTCTGTCAAACCCCCAGCCTCCAGCATCTCGTTCAGCCACGGGGCCCAGCCTACCTCCTCCCACTGGTGGATGTAGCGGATGAGGCGGGACAGCCTGAGGAGCCGCAGCAAGCTGAGTATCTTGGTGAAGCGCACGATGCGCAGTGCGCGGGCCGTCTTGTACACCTCCGAGTCGATGCCCTTCTCCACGATGAGGAAGATGTAGTCCACAGGGATGGAGGAGACAAAATCCACCACAAACCACGTCTTCAGGTACTTCTTCTTGATCTTCTCCGGGTCCAGGATGATGTCAGCGTTGTCCTCGATGACGATGCCTGTGCGGAAGTTGAGCACCAGGTCGGTGAGGAAGAAGGTGTCCGACACCACGTTGAAGATGATCCAAGGTGTGGTGGTTTCGTCCTTGAAGAAGGTGATGCCCACAGGAATGATGATCAGGTTACCCACCATGAACAGCAGCATAGTGAAGTCCCAGTAAAACCTGCAGCACATAGAGAGACACACAGAGAAATCAATATATTTATTTAGTAACCATTTGTTATCCTTCTGATTATTCTTACCGCTCAGCATCCCTGTTACTTACAATAATTAACCTTGTTAGGCAATGTTTTATTTAGAAAATGATTTACATGGCTATAATTCACAGTGAATAGTCATGCCAATACAGCATGTCAGAGCGACAGAGGATAATATGGGGGAGGGACTGCTCACCACACTCTCTGATGAGGAATATAGCCTCTGGAAAGTGCAAAGCTCTGGAATCTGGATTACAGCGTTAATCACCGGGGAGTCTGCACTTCTCTCTGTCCCGTATTATTTGACTTTGGAGGGTCTGGATTTTTGGATTTTTACAGTTTTATGTCCGGAGGGATCTGGATCAATTCAGTCAGTATGCTTTAGTGCCGAGCACATGCAGATTACGTACAATGCCTAGACTTGTAAACAGTGCATGTATAACAGAAGAGGCTCAGTCCAAATAAGTTTGCTCGTCCTGTGTGTGGTCTGTGTAGTATATTCACTCCTTTCTACATTCGTTAAAAAAAGAACATATTTCAGTTCCGATCGGAAGCCTTCCGAGTACTCGTTTGAGGAACATGTCCGTGATTAAGAGCTGCGGTCACAGACTGCAAGGTCAATCCAAGGACACTCAGAGAAGGAAATGAAGAAGCTGGATCAGTCCGGGAGAATTGATTCTTAACGCTGATGGGGGAAGGGGCGGGGTAATAACATGCTGCGAAGAAGAAGAAGTAGAAATCACGCTGTACCATATTATGGACATGGCGTTATTGATTTTAATTCGATTTATTAAAGGGGGATAATAATATTAACAAGGAAATACTTTGATTACATGTAATGCGTGAAAGCTGGGGTGCAGAAAAAACACTGTTTGCCACTTCTCGTTAATGAAACTGTGGTATGCATAATTAAAGTGAGAGAGGCAATTAGGAACATCAAAAAATGAATTTACCTCTATGTAGAACAAGCAGATCAAAACCAGACGCATATTTTCTCTAAAAGGTACAGAGTGAATTGTTCATATAACAAATTATAGCTGGTGTTCAAGGCCACGTCTGTTGGAAAAAAACATCCTCTAGATGAATTGCTGCTGAGTCATACTGCCACGACCGAAGCAGCGAGGTCTTAAGCTACGCTTTTGATGTGTCAGTGAGCCGCGTTTCAATTGACTCTCCATCAAAAGGCCAAGGTGTCTCTGTTCCATTACATAACCATGCAGGCAGAACACGTCAGACATTAAAAGATGTAGACAAGTTTTTACTGTAGCGTACTGTACGTAGCCCTGTGTGTGAACTGCTTGGAAGTTAACATGAAATAGCTTACGATGGTGCATGTGTGTATAGCGTCTCTGCCATTCGCTTTACTGTCAGTTCGACGTTAGAGCGTGACGAAATGCATAAATAAGTGTAAGGTTTAAAATTCTGGACTTTCTTAAAGTCCTTTTGAATGACGTGACGTGCCAAGTTGATTTGTAAGGCGTCTTGTGGGATTTATTATTTTATTATGTATCGCCTTACCCAGTCTGGAGCAGCGTAAAAAAGTATCAGTTCCTCTGGCTTTCCCTATTTACAAAAGAAATGACATCCAGCAATTCGAGAACATAAACAACTCTTTTGACGTTGTATTGTAATTTCAAACCCAACTTAGAGCTGGCGATTGCGCAACAGAATCTGGCAAAGAAAACCATTTTCGCTGACGTTCAACGCTGCTGAAGAAAAAAAACATACCCTAAACTGTATGTCATTTATATGGAGTATTAAATTCACCCTTTACTGAAACTCGAACTGCCGAATCACTGACAAAGGTGTGCTGTTTTGTGAAAACAAATAATTGATGTGAGACATGTAGGCATGGTATGTCTGTGAGTGTGAGCCATGATAGCAGTGCAATACTGGAAGAAACGAGAGCTGTCCCTTGTCCTGAACTGAAGGAGCAATAACCGATTTAGTCAAATCAACGCTGCCTCCAAGCGGGTACTGAGTTTCGTCTTTTACAGTCCGCAAAGAGACTCTGCATTCTGTTGATAGGCCACTGACAGAGTTTCACCATTAAAATCAAATGGATGAAGAGTAAGATGAGCTAGCTATTGCGATTGGCCATTTTAAATTGGCGGAAAAAAAATTGAGAAGAAATGCGTTTACTTTAAAAATCATAAATTGCCTTGTTGTAAGTTATCCATACCACTAAGATTTATTGCACATGGCCCATTGATAACACCTGTGAGTCAAATGTGACCGTCTACAGTGGGAAAAACAACATCTGTTTAGTAATGTGAAAAAGCGACGTTAAAAGTGCCTTGACGTTTGACCATTGATCAATTAGGCATACCTGTTGATGAATACAGACACAGAAAAAAACATACTGAAACTATTTGTGCCATCTCCATATCTGGTGCCCTTGTGGTGATTCATTGAAATATGTAGACCTTCAGCAACGGAGGAATGGAATAAGGGTCTTTCACAAATAATGGGATTGCATACTCTGTTGCCAATTCTGCCTTAATGCGGCAAAGCAAATGTTTCATAAATGACAAAACCTATTCACTAAAATATATTGTTGAAAATATGATGGCTTGGAAAGAAAGTTTTCAAACACCAACTGATTCTTATGTTTCCACAGTATGCTGGGTCTAAGAGAAGGCCCAAATTACAAAATATTGCTATGAAGATGCCAAAGAAACAGAACACAAAACGGTCGGATCAGGCTGTTCGAATGCCAAACATTAAGTTAGCATTTCCTGCACGGTTGGTTCATTGTGACTTTGCAGAAAATAATATATCCAACATCCTTGCTTTTCCGCGTCAGAGGCCAGGACACACCCGCTCTCTTCTGCTCGAATAAACCCGGCCTCACTGAACTCTCCAACAGGCCGGTCCTCGAAGACAAGGAAACTGATCTCACCCAAGGCAACCAATCGGCTACTGAAATAAACACCAGCGACAAACACTCGGCCGACGAAATGATGGGTCTCTAAGAGCGCATCGTTCCAGAGGCAACTGATGGATATTACTTGCCCCTTCGATAAACAGACATCAAGGATGATTTGAAATACATCAATCAGCTTATTGATTATTTATTTTTGCCAATAGAAAAATCATTCTAGTTTTGTCATTGGGTTTGACATTGGTATGTGTTTGGCTAATTGTTAATAACATCAGTCGTATATTATTGATTGAACTACCTATTGGCCGCAACAAATTAAAAGACAAACAGCGAACACATGTAAACCTCTGTCTTAAGCATAAATACGTAGTTTTCACATTACTATAGATTATGAATTGAATACTACGCTTGATATGCATATAGTTTTAACAGGCAAAATCTTAAATATGATGCGTTCATCTGTTTTTGTAATAGTGGCCATGTAGTTAACTGAACGGAATGAGGCTAGTGATAATTGCTTCATGGGCTACCGAATGCCAGGGACTGCCGAGTCAGGCCCATGACTGGGTTGGGGTCCACACCGAAAGACCTTGGAGATGCTGGTACATTCTCCTTCGTGATTTATAAGCGAGACATTACCTCAGTATAATTCCTTCCACTTCCTGTCTACCTCTTACGTGTGTTTTTAAAAGTTCGGGTAATTTATCCAAACTTTACGCACGGAATGGGAACACTAGCAGTTGGGGTAAGCCCTAACACATTGCATTGAATTACGCTGGCACCAAACACAGAGCACACGTGCAAATAGTATCCGCAGCAGACACTGACTCTCAAAGATCTTAAAATTAAATGAGTGTCAATCTTTTCCTTCTGCTCATCCATAATTACGCATGTGTAGGATATTACCAAATGTCTGTATTTTGAACCGAGTTGACTGTAAATATATTTTACAGCTGGAACTGCATATAAAATCTACATGAGAACATATACACATTAATACAGACCCACACATTTGAAGCTCTATGTGTAACAACATACAGTGCGACCTGTTGCACTTTATCAAACACGCCACAACTATGACAGACCAAAAATCCCATCCAATTTTACCACTAGCTTGCCAAACAGCAGCAGTGCAAGTAAATAGAAAGATATAACTGCTGTGCAAGCCTTTCGGCTTTAGTCCCATGCAGGTACCACGGGTCGGCAATGATCATTCCAACTCACTGCCTACTTAATAGTGCAACTTTTTCCTTACCTGAAATCGCTGTAAGGGTGAATGATCCAATTGCCTGCGGATTTAACCCGCTCCTGTTCCCTTTCAACAGCCTTTTGACTTCCAAACATACGCAAGGAGAATTTATTGACTCCTGGCTGTAACATGCTACTAAATTGTCGCTGCATGAAACTAGCTTGACTGCCTCTTGGCTCGCCATCCTCGGTCACGATCTGGGGGCCGTCCTCGGACTTGAGAAATGTGACGGAATTCCTGGGCTGTTGGTTCTGGGTCTGACCCGGACCGTGGACAGAAGAAGACGTTTTCCTGCTGGGAGCGTTGGAAAAGGAAACCTTCGAGTCCTTTTTCTCGGAGACCGTGGTCGGAGCAGTAGTGTTGCTGGGGCATGCAGTCTCACCCCCTTGCCCCTGTGCCAAGCAGCCGGTTGTTGACCCGTCAGTACCGGCGGTTGTAGAGTTACAGACAGCTCGCTTTCTCCCATCCTCAGCGGAGCCAACTTCATCAGCACTCTGCTTCTCTTGCTTAGATGTGACGGGGCTCTGTCTCCCCGTTGCGACTGAGTCTCGCCGGCACTCTCCGTTTTTGTTGCATTTCATGTCTGTTGTTGTGGATGCCGCGCCGCCGCTAACATCACCTGAAGCACTTGTAGCCACCCCGGTCACCGCTACACACGCGCAAGGGTCTCCGCCTCCCACTCTATTCGCGCTTCCACGGCGTCCGGCGCCATCTCCCAAGCACGTCTTTGCGGCGGTTGGGGTGGCTACGGAAGTGGCACGTGCAGACCCCTCGCCTTGTAATAGGCAGAGCTCGTTGTTGTTGAAGTTCTTACTCGGCGTCGACGTGACTCCCCCTCCCGAGGAGAAGTTCTTCATTCGTATACTACCGCCGCCACCTCCTCCGCCACCGCCTGCACCGCCGCTGCTGCCACTTCCACCGGCTCGGCGCAGTCGTGGCTGCTGGAATTTGGGCTCCTCCTCGCCATCATCCGCTTCATCCATTAGGGCTGCACTGGCCGCACCGGACTTCAGACCGGGAGCTGCAGAGGAGGCGAAAGGAAAGCAGCTTTTGCTACTTTTCCCACTAGCGCCACTAGTAGTCACGGCCCCTGTTGTGAAGCTATGGCCGCTCACACTGCCGCTCGCTTTCTTTTTCATGCTCTCAGCACAGCTCAGAGAAGCCTCTTTTTTGTCCATGACATTGAAAAGATCAAAATTTGGATCCAATTATCATGATAGAACCAGACAGGGAGGGAGAGAGAGGGGGATGGCGCCATAGATGGAGAGAGAGAGAGCGCGAGAAAGAGGCAGAGACGTGACTTTTTTATAAACTATATTGGAGAGCTAATGGCATTCAGGTGTACTTTGCAAGGTTGCGTAGGTATTCATTATACACGGTGGTCAGTTGCATTAGGGACTCGGAATTTCTCCCTCTCAATCTCTTTGTTGTTAATTTATTGTTGTTTTTTTTTTTTTAAATCAAGAAGTATTACATAGCTTCATGAGAATTTTGAAAATATATATGTACATATTTGAGTAGAGGACACTCAATGTATTTATTAAATGTAAATGACATGAGTAGGAATGAATGTAATGTTTATTTTAGGTGCTGACAACTTTGAGTACTCAACGAATGCTTGATGTGGCGAATTAATATAAGTTGGGGAAATCAGAAAGCGCTAACAAAATTGAATCCCCTAAATGATGTCATCACCATACTGAAGGTGTTCACAATGGAAAATTCAGATGACATTGCTCATAGTCATGCTAGTCCGATAAAGTAGGGAACTTGCGCCCTCATGCGTTGAAATAGAAGACAAACAGTCACAATACAGCACTGCCTAATTAATCAGCGTGTGGTCAGTTACTCAAGTCTTGAATATTTAATGTATTATAAATAGTTTCATTTGCTTTTGCTCACATGTGAGGAATGACAAATATTATATCTCAGTATTTAATATTATGAGATATTAGCCATTATTACATAAAGTAGCTAAATAATGATTTCCAATATATTGTGTTGAAGCAGTACGTCACTACAAGTGATGGAATCTAATAGTGAGTTTAAAAGCACCCAAAATGATAGGTGTTCACTTTGGTGTTTTGTCATATGCATTCTGTTCCTATGCTCTAGGTCTTATGACAGGCACTGTGTACATTGCACCAGAATGATAACCTGCATTATAATAGCAAATTAATTTGTTAAAAAAACATGTTATAATCAGGAAAAAAATCTATTGGACAACCACATTTAGCAATTCATTAATATATTAGATGAGGTGAAAATCCACTTTTGACCTTACCTTTGCACCTCACATGAAAACTCATGAACTCATGGCCACCAAAACAACTGAGCTATGTAAGTGACTAACTAACTAGATACACATTAACTATGCCAAGCCAAACTACAGTCATGCACTGGGGAAAAATGTTTTTCAGAAAAACCCACCTCCTGTAGCAGAAGCATTTGTGGTCCTGAATGAAAAGCTTTCTTCAATTCATGGTCACATTGTTAATTATTGCGAGTACAATAAAATGGAAGCCGCTGTTGGATACATTTTCAATTCCACATTCGTTAAGGTATTGTGTTGTGTATATATGGGTACACACTACAGTACATACTGGATGCAAATGTGCATATCATTTTGTGGCAAATACCAAAAAAAAAAAAAAAAAAAAACATACGTACACATAAACAGCACATAGTAGGCTTTTGGAGACAGCTCACATTTAATTTAGAAAAGAACAGGGGCCCTCTGGGGGTTGGGGGTGGTTTCTTTCTGGACATGAGGTGTCAGCTTCAACCACCCGATCCCTCCTAGCCAGCCCAGGCTACAGGCTGCCCGCTCCAGCACTTATGACTTACAGTAATTTATTGGCGCAGGCCTCCACATCCACCCTGCCTGCTGTTGTGTGACAGGGGTCATGTGACACATGTGGTCATTACGGGGTCAGCCACACACATGCACACATGCTCCCTCTGTGCGAGCACAGAGCAGGCCATTCTGCTGGGTTTGGGAGGCAGAGCATGAGCTAGGCATTAGTTGTGTCACCAGGCATGGTCCAATCAGAAGGCGGTGTCTGGTAGTGCATAGAACATCAGATTGTTCAGACCCACCAGTTGCCCAGCTGCTGTGTTCCATCCACCCTTTATGCTGCATAACTACTCCAGTTTCTGGAGTTCTAGAACAGAATGTCTGTTGCCACGGTGCTCTGCTTGGTCTCACCTCTTAATGTTCAGAAGATGCATTAAACAGGAATGTTTCTGCTTCAGAACTAGGTAGACAGAACTTTCAGTGTGCCAAGAGTGGAGCTGGGCTACAGCAGGTCACGGAACACCTTCAGCTGGACTTGCCATATCTAAAACAGACCAAAGACTTATTCAGATCATGCGTCTCTGCTGTAATTTTAAAACGTGAACAAGCACCGCGGTACATGGATGTTTAGAGTATTAAGCCTGAAAATTAGGCGGCAAAAAAAAAAAAAAAAAAAAAAAAAAAATCAGCACACACACACTGATTCTCCAGGACTTCAATTATGTGTAAAAATGTCAGAACTTAACTGCATATTTTAAACAGTCTTCTCATCCCTGGAGACAGAACATGCATACTGGTTTTACATGAAGACCATCTAAAAAGCAATTAATGGTACCAGTGCAGGGCCTCAATTTTTTCTGTGAACTTCTTTGCCCTTTCTCATTTAATCTTTCATTGTTAACCAATGGTTTAGTTTCAGTGACCAAATGTCCACACTCTAATCAATCGTAGTAAATTGCACAATACATTATGAACTGCAAAATAATAAAGGGGACTAAAAATTGAATACAACGGATGAGACCACATTTTCTCAACCAGATTTTATTGATATTATGCAAATTGTTAAAAGGCAGTGCAACACCAGACTCTTGTGCAAGTTTTCCACAGCTGGCAACTGTAACATCTGTACATTTGTACACATGCATTCTCACATAGTCTCAAGAAGCAGCATGTGCTTAAATACATACCTTAAAACTCGACAAGACAGTTTACAATCAGTTACGATTCTAATAAAGTTTTTACATAAACAATTTTATGGCTTATGACACATTAAAGTAATAAATTAAACACTCTCTTCCTCTACTTGCCAAAATCTCACCACAGTTGTGAGGTTGGTTTATAAGGCTTTGTGGCAAAACAGAATTCATGTCAACTAATTTCTTTTCACCACATAACACCCTTTAACATAACATTTCAATTATAAGTCAATTTTCAATTAGACTTGGTCTTTCTGTTGAGATCATTTTATAAATTGAAAAATGGCACCAGCTAGAAACATTAGAAAATTATTAAAAAGATGAGCTTGATATTCTAACAGTTTTAAAGAGTTTATGAAAGGATATAAAAACAGTGATTGATATTAAACACCCCCTGTATGTTACAATTTATCAGAAATATAAAACAGCAGCCTAAAAGCTAGTGTCTGCCATAGATAACATGCTGTATCAAAATGGTACAAAAGACCTTCACCGATCAATGACTTGTAATTCCTGTTTCCCCCCCCCCCCATGTTTTATATCTACCAGCCCCCTATATCACTGACCCACCATAACAATCATGTTGATTATATTATGAATTGAAATTGCACATTAAATCACATTCACTGCAAAACTTTTTTTTTTTTCTTGCTCATACCAAAAAAAAAAAAAAAAAAAAAAAAAGTGAGTTCTGGTTAACAATCTGTTCATGAAACAATTAACCTTTCTTGAGCTTAATTACCTGGTCTTGCTTCACTCAAGCTGGTTCTGAGATTTGCTTTGTGAAAGACCTGTTTGTGTTTCTGTCCAAACAGATCCAGTACCGCAGTCCACTTCAGAGCCTCACCCACTGCAGAAAGACACCAATCACTGTGGTGCGGCATAACTACAGTGTAGTGTCATGTGAAGGCTATGAAGTGGACTGCTCCTATAAGGCACTCTGGCAACTAATACACCCGTGAAGAGTGAATGTGAGAGGGAATCGAATCAGTGAGACATTTAAACCCCACTCCTATGGCTGGCAGGACTGGGCTAAAGCGACTGAGGATGTCAGTCAGACTGGGTAACATGGGGGTAGAGGGGACGAGGGTGGAGAGTGAGAGAGAGAGAAAAAAAAAAAAATACCTGAAAGAGGAAAAAATAAAACGCATCAAAAGGAACCTTTCAATCTTCCCACACATAAACACAAAAAAATTACAAAACAATATAAATTCACTATTTAAAAAAAGGCAACACTGGGATGATGCAGATCTTAGTGAAATGGATTCATTTTGAATGGAGTGGTTCCCTGACTAGTGTGAGTCGCCACATCAGTCAACAATGAGAAGTCTTCAGCAGTTGACTTTGTCATCTGAGGAGAGAGAATTTTAATTAGTTGGTACCATTCTGCAGACATGATGGTAAATTGAGTGCGTGTATTTGACATGCTTTACAAGCAGAAAGCAGGCAAAGGGCAATCTCTCAGTCATGGAGGGGTACTTTAACTTTATAGGATGACAGGCAGTTTAACCATTGACAAACCATTGCAAAACTCCTGGTTTGGAAAGGATTACCTCACCTCTCAGTTGGAGTTTCTCTGCCGGACATTTTTATCTTTGTGGTTGGTGGCAGAGTCGTTCTTCCTGTGAGAAATAATGACCCAACACAAATGAATACCAACATAAACCAAAATTGAGCGGGGGGATTAAAACCATAACTTTAATTTTACTCACAGAGGTGCTGCACCAGAGTCGTCGTCTTTAGGGCAGTAACAGGTCCAGGACAGGGGAAGAGGAAAGAAAAATAACTGATCAATTTGAAATCCATACAATTAAATCATCAAATAAAGTGAGGGAGATAGTGTGCTACTGCTCTTGGAGTGACACATGCATTTTCATTTCCTGCTTCTCAAAAAGCTGCAGTGTTACTAGTCGTCCTATGCGATATCATAGGGACCCAAGATAACAGCTACAGATACACCAACGCTTCTGCCCATGTACGTGCACATATCAACATAACACACTTGTAATGCTCACACTGTTCACTAAATCCTTTTGTATTACAACACTGAAGTCCAGGCTATGGGCTGACTGTTTGGACTAGCAATAATACACACAACATGATTCTAGCATGTGACCAGGGACAAAGTGGAAAACCATGCACACAAACTTAAACATGGCACTATTTTTGCCAAGGCAGCAGAACCTGCATGGATCTGCAGTGTAGGTTAAATAAAGACACTTAGTGACATCAAGGGCTTCTGCATCTCCTTCACTATGCAGGGCTCAGTAAGGTCTGTTAAGGGCTCCTCACAAACGCCTCCAGCCCCTCCCAGTGGAAGAGTCACAGGTAACACATCCAGGTAAGGCATTAGAAATGAACACAGTCATGCTTCAATGACTTTTATTCGCAGCTCTCCATGCAAGACGGAAGTTGAAATAATCTCTGCAACAACTCCAGTCAAAGCACAATATCTGCGCCTCTGTATCAGGGGTGGTTACATGGATAGGGCCAGCACGGGTGCAGGTTTTCGTTCTTGTAGCCTTTGCTCTTCTCCATTGAAGACTGGCTGATTAGCTGAACCAGGCATCTTTAGTGCTGGGTTAGAACAGAAGCCTGGACCCACACCAGCTCTTCCCCAGTAAGATCAGACACCCCTGATCCATACAGAATCATACCAGATTAAACACCATGGATCTTTCACTGGCAATGTTGACACAACAGAAATTTAGTTCAGCAGCACTTTGGTGCTTGACAGGCTTTCAATTGCGCTCGGTTCAAACAGAACTCTGCCTGACTGAAGTTCAAACACCAGTGAAAGAGGCTCCAAGACAAGTACCGTAGGGTGCCTTATGAAAGCGATGCATTACACACAAGAGTCTGGATGAGTCACGCACATCTACCAACCCAGAAAAACCACTTCATTCTGACATGCAGTTCTCCATCACTTACCGAAACGCAAATGAAAAAAGCAGCAGCAAACAGAGAGATAAGTGTGAAAATAAATCTGACAAAACTACTGAAAATAACACAACTTCTTGATGCTGTTAAAATAAAGAGTTATATGCAAAACGAATTATTAAATGTGAAAGGGGTAACATTTATTTTGATGGGATTAAAAGGTGGCCCTCGTTCTTACTGAAATCCAATGGCCCTCATAAATGCCCATTAACCGCTTGCAAGGTGGTGATACAATTTGATGCCTACGTTGTAATAGTGTGGAGGTTTCTGATGAAATGGAGAAACGCTAAGAGAGGAAGGCACATTATGTCTGGAATCGCCCGTGGGACTGAAAACACTGGAAATGTCAGTGTACCAGCCCTCGGCCGTCAAGGGTGGGCAGGAGGGCGGGAGGCGCTTTCTTACCGTCATTGATCTCATCGGGCTTTCTCCTCTTCTCATAGACAAAGATGATGGTGATGAGGATAATGACCTCGGCAACAATGCCCAGGAAGGGCCAGAGTGCGGCCAGGCGGCTGCGCACACGCAGTTTGGTCACGCCATCCCCTTCGCCAATCTCATTCACACCCCGACAGACGTAGTCACCCGAGTCCTTCTCAATGTCCAGGTTCGCAATGGTCAGCGTGGTCTTTTCCGGGGTGGTCATGATCTCATATTTCTCTGTCCCGTTGACGATGAGCTGTTAGGGTGAAAAACACACAGTAAAATCTCAGATTAAAAACTTGTAATGAGGACATGAAGGCCTTAAGACAGATCATCTATTAACTCCATTCTTTTCTCTTATAACGGTGACATAATAATGACCAAGGCTGTGCTCCACCCCAACTTCCTGGGTAAAACCCACCCCTTCCCCATCTGGTGAGGCAACAATCAGCTCACTAAAAACAGCCAAACGTATCCCCACCGCCTCCCAAATACTAAAACACGAGAGGTTCACAGCCACCCCTATTTACCCCAATTAGACTAATGGCTCCTGGTCAATCAGAAGCTCAACGCAATCGCCCAGGCGCACCTCATCTGCATTGTTGTCGTCCAGCTTGAACCACCTCCAGTCGGTGGGCAGCGGGTAGCCTTGGCCTTCGCACACCAGGATGCCCTTGTCGCCCTCGTCACCGCGCACTGAGCCCTTGGACGTGCCGATGTGAGGCACGGCTTTGGGGGGGGGGGGGAGGGAGAGGGAGAGAGCAAGCCATTGGGTTAAGCTGGGACAGGAGATACTACTACTGCTACGACAGTGCTGCACAGAATCCAGCAATACAGGACCATTCCTTCAATGTGTTACACGGATACAATCAATAGCAATGATACAATTATCATTAACGTAACAGCATTGCCTACAATAATGCACGGAACACCAGATGAAAAGGGTGTCTATATTTTGAAGAAATCAAAATCACAAAACAAGGAAAAACACTACATTTTTTGACTATCAATATCAATACTACCGGTGTATATGTTTGTCATTAAAAAAAAAAAAAAAAAAAAATCATACAATACACACACTCAATTTAAACACTACAGTCTAAAACATGGCATCATTTAATAAGAAATATATACAGCTCTGTAATTGGGTATAATTACAGCCAAAAGGGTGCAGCATATGGTGCAAAAATGTTCTCATCACAAGTTGTTTCATTAATGCCGGGATAAATTCAAACACCTTCCATGGTCACCAGATCTGAAAAAGGTTTGATTTTTATGGAATGTTCTGGAATACAAAGAGGGAAGAGGGGATATTCACCTCTAAAACAACCGAAAATTCAAAGGGTGGGCAAACTTGTCATTAGTTAATACGTTAATTGATCGGTTAATGAATACTGATATTTCATCTACCCACTGTGGAAGGCTCTTGCATATTGCGCCAGTCATTTAATAGGACAGGGATATGGGGGAGAATACTTACTTTTTACTTCAATTTCTGCCTTTGCTTCTCCTTCCTTTGTAATAAACATGCAGGTGTATATGCCCCCAGTCTTGTTGTCATTGTTAACCCACCTGAAAAGCAGGAAACAAATACATCTGTAAGTCCAGACTGTGCTCAGCACAGTACAGGCATCAGGGGCTGAAGAGGGCACATTTCAGTCTTGCTAGGAGACTGGGATTGGAAGACAGGAGGAACAGAGGAAACAGAAGCAGCAAACTGAATTTTGGGGCTTTACTCTGCAGCTGTGTGAAGTGGTACCTGCTTTCCACTTTGTGTGTTTACATGGAATCAGAGGGTGCAGAAGTTAATGTTTGGCAGGACTGAGAGGCCATGGACACTGGTTATGTTGGCAGCAACACCTGAGAAGCGGTTAAAGTTCAGTGTTGTTTACACATAGGGTATGTGAAGCCAACTGCTAACTTGGGCTGTCATTCCAAAAATGTATTCAAAAAAATATATTGGGGACAAAAAAATAAATAACTAAAAGGGACGAAAAAATAAAAATAAATAAATAAATAACTTACTTGTATTCAATGAGCTTTTTTGTGGTTGTTTTCTCCCTGGTAGACTCGAGAATCTTCTGATCCTTCATCCAGTAGTGTTCGGTTATGGTGGCAGACCCAGTGTATTCGCAGGAAAGATCAGCTTCAGTCCGATTGGTCACCATCAGGGGGCTGGCCACGACATTCCCTGTGCCCACACAGCCAGAGGATATTGGTGTTACCATGGAGACAGGCAGGCCAGGTGCGCATGCACTTTACAGTAATCAACTGAAAATACATTCATTTTCAGTTCCATAAATGTTAATGATGAAGGATACTGTTCTTAATGGTCACTTTCAACAAAAAAGGACTGGAACAGTGTCATGTAGTATGACTATAAGTATAACATGACAGAGGTAATATAAACATCAGTAACATAAATACAACTAGTAATATTTTTTTACATTATATACAGGAGAATATTTTATCCATGCATGCATTTCATTATTTTGCATCAAGAAGATTTGCTTTGTCTCATAGGATTAGTGTAGTTACTTCTGTTGTCCTAAAAACAATCATGCCCATGTACTACCTCAAAAACACAAACTCTGACCTTTCTCTGTTACAGACAAGTAGCAGAAGTGCATGTTATTTTACAACAGAGATAACATTTTCCTGGTCCTACCTGGCTTCCCTGCCCCTCCTGGACCAATCAGAGGGAAGCATAGTAATGCGAGAACCACCTCACTACAGGGACGTTTAAGCAGAGATGCCAAACCCAGCTTCAGAAAGTAAAAGTACTGCCATGTATTTGTTCCATCTAAACCAGCTGATTCCAATTAGCATAACTCTATAGCCAGGCAGATGAACAAAATCACCTGTTTTAGAACACAGGTTGAACAAACACACTGTAGTGCTTTTACATTCTTAAGCTGGAGTTTTAGCAGAGAGGACCAACTAGGCTTCAGTGTGGCTGAAGACCTGAACTGAAGAGGCAGGGAATCCACACTGGGAATAGGGTAGGATGGTCTGAAGTGATTTGGAGGGCAGAATGTGAGGGGTACAGAGAACATTTGCAAATAAATACCTATTCCAGGAATCAGTTAAAAAAAAAAAAAAATACACACGAACAGGAAGGTCCCCATGACTGCACAGCCCTCTCAGAAATGACACACCATGGGTTTGCAAAACATTAGGCTCTTTGCCACTTCTGTTCTCAGACTTTACTTTTGAATAAAAGCCTTTCCATGGAAAGCAGGATAAAATTTTAAAACATTGTGGCAAAAAAACAATACTATTCTGATGCACTTGAAAAGCACAATTAAGATAGATTTAATCATGGGGGGAAAACAAAACTGACGTGCAATAATCTTTCAAATGCTGTCAGACCCTTACAATGAAACCATTATGATGAAAACTTTAAAGTGCCCCCACTGTAGGGTCTCACAGTGGTGAAAGAAAGGGAGGGAATCAGATTTACAGGAGCGGCTGGATCTAAGGCCACCAACTCAGACCAGAGAGAATACACAAAAAACAGGAAGTGGTCAAATCTGAGAACTCGAACGCTCCAGGCTCATAAACCACGGAAGGAAATTAGAACCTTACGCCCTGTTACCATGATCTATGGCCCCATGAACAATTTCTTCCACCAGTCTGTGAGTGCTTATGATCTATCATGGTAACTGGAGGGCTGTGGGAGGGGTGGAGTGAGAGAGGTGGGGCTCCATTGTATGTATGTTACTCAAAAGACCAACACTCAAAGAGATTCGGGGGAGAACAAACAAAATGGATGGCGGCCGCTGCCAACACTGTAACAGTACACACTAGGTGGGACACAGATCCACAAAGTGTGGCACTGATGCCTTTTTTCCCCCCATTACAAACATTTTGTTGAGAGGCTCGCATGGCTCCATGTCGATTCTGGAGAAGCAGCAGACTCAAATCAATCGATCCCATCCCGGACTGGGATGGGCCCTAGATTAGACAGATAGATAGATGTATCCCATCCTGGACTGGGATGGGCCCTAGATTAGACAGATAGATAGATGTATCCCATCCTGGACTGGGATGGGCCCTAGATTAGACAGATAGATAGATGTATCCCATCCTGGACTGGGATGGGCCCTAGATTAGACAGATAGATAGATGTATCCCATCCTGGACTGGGATGGGCCCTAGATTAGACAGATAGATAGATGTATCCCATCCTGGACTGGGATGGGCCCTAGATTAGACAGATAGATAGATGTATCCCATCCTGGACTGGGATGGGCCCTAGATTAGACAGATAGATAGATGTATCCCATCCTGGACTGGGATGGGCCCTAGATTAGACAGATAGATAGATGTATCCCATCCTGGACTGGGATGGGCCCTAGATTAGACAGATAGATAGATGTATCCCATCCTGGACTGGGATGGGCCCTAGATTAGACAGATAGATAGATGTATCCCATCCTGGACTGGGATGGGCCCTAGATTAGACAGATAGATAGATGTATCCCATCCCGGACTGGGATGGGCCCTAGATTAGATAGATAGCTATCTAGATAGGGTGGGACAAAAACCTACTGAGGCTTGACAGGGTCAGCATTTGATTCGTAAAAAGGAAGTCTGACAGGTAATTCTGACTATCAACATTAGAGATGTATGGGAGATCATATTTACCACTTCTAATGGAGCAGTGACAGAGCAGGACAACAGAAGGGGAAGGAAGAAAAAGAAAAAAAAAACAGAATATCATAAAATTAGACAGAGAAATGCCATGCATGTTATATACCATTAAAATGCAACATGGAAAATAAAAATAGAGTAGCTCAAGAATTTTATGCTTAAACATTCAGGTGGAAAAAGAAAGGTTAGAAAACATTCAATTCGTGGCTCAATAAAAAGGCAGGAAGACAGCAGGAAAATAAAGGAACATAGAATGTTTTGTGGAAAATTCTGTTTAATCTGCATATTTAAAACCACACCATACAATGCATTCAACACGACAGAGTTCACTTTAATTGTTCTTAAGCAGTCATGGAACACAGGTGCATCTGGCTGAATAGAAAATGACCTGGGGTCAGGGCTTTTTTCCATTAAAAAAAAAAAAAAAAAAAAAAAAAAAAAAGTATATTATATATGTATGTGTGTATATATGTATGTATGTATGTGTGTGTGTGTGTGTGTGTGTGTGTGTGTATATATACACACATACATATCTCTGAAAGGCCACATTCACTGGTCTCACACACAAAGGCTTTCAGAACAAGAGGAAGCAAAGTGTTGTTCTGAACAAGCAAGACCCTAATTAACCCACCCTGGAGGTCCCTCTGGAGTTTTGAAACTTTCCATTATCACCTCCCCATGTTAATATGAAACAAAGTTGCAAAAGTGCTGTCCAAACTACCATTTCACAACAATTTTCCTTCCTCCTTACCATGTGTAAGCAAGAATGTGTAGCTGTGTCATATTATACATCACCGACACCGTGGTAACGAATGTGTCACATGCACACACCAGCATGGCTCCCCCCTCCCCCCTTGCATGCACGCACGCACTCCATGAATTTCCGTTTGAAAAACGTATTCATTTTAATCATTAATTTAATAACTGGTCACCTCAGAAGAATTATTCTGAGCCTTTAATGACCATTCTAACCCCTGTATTTACCAGTTGTGGTACCTACTTATTTTACTCCATTTCACAGCATGCATCCTGAAATTACAGCCTGGAATCCTTATGTGAATTGGTAATTCAAGGGTAACAAATGAACAAAAGGGCTGACATTATTCATGTTAGGGGGTTGTAATTGATAAAACTGCCCTTCATACCACTGACAACATGTCAAATGTACTGTGATACTGGTTGGGTTAGGCTACCTACAGGACAATAAACATTGACAATCAGGACGTTGACATTGCTTCCGGTTAGTCAGATAATGTTGCAAAAAATTGACGACTAGGCGGACTATAACGCCGGCTACCAAACTCACTGTATACCATGAGAAAGCTTGTGACCGATCAGGCTACTTTTAAGTTCTAACTTTCTAGCTAGTTACCTCCCACTGCATACAACTGTCGATGCTACAGGCCACCCCAAGAAAAGCACAAATGTTACGTAGAAAGTTAAGTTTGCTAGTCCTGTGAAAGCTTACCTGCGTCGACACTTGCCATATACAGGCACACCAGCAACACAGCAGCGGGTCTCCGTAAAAGCGCCATTCCCAGACTTTATATTCAGATAAGAACGGACAGCTTATTACTACACACAAGTAATGAGCTTCTAACCAAACGGACTTGCTACATTCAATTCAGTAAGATCTTACCCTTTAATTAGCCACACTTCAACCCACCTACAGCTTTGTAGCCGAGCACACGACTTCTGGACTCTTGGGCGTTGCTATATATCTGACTGCTCCGAACACGCGCTCGTCATCGTGAACCCGCACGTACACGGCGACTGACCTACGTTGGGGGCGTTTCATCCTGCACAGCGATACGTCCGAGTACTGGATGCGCCGACATATGAAGGTTAGGTGTAATAGCAAATGCAATCATAATTGGGAATATTAGTAAAAACAATAGTTATTTTTAAACCAGATAAAGTAAACAATTTAGCGTGGCCTCAAAAACTCATTACAAAGGTGTAGCAGTGAGCCAGTTGAAGTTGTGTTTATAATCGACTCTTCAACCAGCAAGTCAAAATGTATGCCATCCCTTCAAAGTGAGCTGTCAGGCCCTCACTTATTTTAGGATCTGTTGTTTCCCAAGCAATGTACGACATAAAATAATGCGAAATGACTCTTTTTCCCTGACATCTTGGGATGAGAAAGATGACTTTCCCATCAGATGGTAAAATGAATAATGGGGACAAGTACTGTTGCAGATTAGTCATTGTTTTTGTCTGCAAAATGACTCAGACCACCCTTTTAAAAATCTCAAGGAATTATTCTGCAGCAGATGGACAAAATCCACCATGGTACATCTACCCCAAAACGGTGACAGAAAAGTTGCCGAAACAAAAGAGCAGAGACGCGCTCCAAGCCTCATTTTGTTTTTACTCCACAGATTACTAATGAAATCCAGGATTCGTTTCAAAATCCTGCACCAATTTCAAAAACTGTAAAAGGCACTGGGTATCATGACAACCCATTTACCCCAGCAGCCCGCTCAGGTTATTGCTGGGTCATAAGGTCAATGCAAAAGGGGTATGTAAACCAGGGAAGTGTGTTTATGGCAGATGTGGATGTAGAAATAAAAAAAATGCCCTGTTGTCTGATCGCACTCAGGTCTGGAAGACCAGCTACAGAGGTGGAAAGTGACAAATTTTAGATGAAATCAGGCTATCAAAAGCAGAAACAGTGGACGACCTCTGTTGTGGCATGCATACATTTCTTTTCGCCTTTTGACACCATTTAATTGTCATAATGAAAGGACTTTTGTTTTGGCGGTGTTTTCACTGCATGCGATGTCATAGGTCACGTCTGAAAGGAAGGAACTTGTATTCCATGTTGTATTCCACGCTGTTTAAATGTTCGACATCTCTCCTCAAAACGTTTGTGCCGAGGAGAGCCTTTGCTTGTGAGTGTTCATTTAAAAATTGTATTTACAATGTTTACAGTTCGTTTTGTTTCGAAAGTAATGTCTGTGAACAGCATATTCATTCGGTCATGCATTTAATGTAAGTTCATGCTAGCTAGCCGTACGAGGCTAGTAACTAAGCTGTTCATACAGCATCTTATGTAATATGCACTTTTGTTTATTTTCAGTTTTACAAGAAAGAATCATTCATTGAATTACGGACAAAGTAAAAAGCTTGAACTTTACTTCGGCGTCTGGAATTCATTGAAACTGTTAGCTGTCTGTCAAGGTGGGCAAAGGGACGCACAATAAGGACAGACCAACCTCATATTTACCGATATCATACAGATTATTCTGGAAAAAGTGTGGGAAAAGGAAATCCATATACAAATACAAATGCATGAGACAGATAAGGGATGTATTTATGATGCATACATTATCTATGCTGTGGTAGGATAGTGATCTGATTAGCTTGCTCAATAATAAAAGACACATGTTAAGGATCAGACAAGGCCACTGACTGTCTTTGTCTCCATTCTGACAGTCCAACAAAACCCCTAGGACACTCTGCAGTACAGCTCCTAAATGATCACATAGCTGTAGTTAGTTTCAACATCCCCGCATTGTTGTGAGGGGGGTCAGTTGGGGTGTGTGGCACACACTCCTCTTCTGTCCCATCACAGAGGATAAGCTGAAAGCCTCCTTCTGTGGGTACAATCAGATTCCTTTTGAGGCTCATCTTTCATGCTCTTTCTATTCAGTTCACTCTGTCTGAACTCCCTGCTCTGCCTGTCTGTCTGTATGAGGATGTACGAAACATGACATTTGGTCTGGTGTGTGTGTATATGTGTGTCTGTGTGTGTTTTTGTGTTTGTGTACGTGTGTCTATGCGTGTGCGTGCGTGCGTGCGTGCGTGCGTGCGTGCGTGTGTGTGTGTGCATATCAGAGACTTCATTGACGATGCCTGTCTGAAATGTGTGGCTGAAAACCTTCTACAGAGATTGTTTTCCTTGTCTATTTTTGGATTGACCCACAGTCTGTTTGTCTTTCTGTCAATCTGCTGTCCAGCCTGCAGTATCTTATCTCTTTTGTCTGTTTGTCTGTCTGTGTGTCTGTCTGTCTTCTGGTATCTCTCTCCTCCTGAGCAGGGTTGAGATCCCCGGAAACACATGGAGAGCCATTATTATTAATTATTATTATTATTATATTGTTATTGATTATACAATCCATTCACTAAAACGCTATGTTGTTGGTGGTGGTCATTAAGCCATGAAATTTTAACCATAAGCTCTCACAAGCTGGTGGACATACATAGGAGCCGTAGCCATGCATTTTGTTTAATAATAACCTACATTTCCTGAATCTTGAACTGTAACAATTATGCTACCCTAAGCTTCAATCATCCATGTAGCTGCCATCATTGTCAGTAATACAGTTTTAAGTTCATTAAGTAATTTGTGTTAAAATTCAGAATAATTTACGTAAATTTATTAAAGAATATTTTATGTTAATTCATATAATTAAAAAACATGCGTGTATATCTAGCGGAACCAATATTTGTGTCATGTGCGTTCCGGTCATTTTTGTTAATTACACTCCATTCGTCATGCGAAGCTGTTGAATTGCAGATTCAAAAGGGAGCGTGAGACTTGCTATTGTACGACGATGTTCACGCAGAAGGATAAATTAAGCCATTAAGTTGGAAGTTTCCTTTAACTTTTCTCGAGCTGACGCGGCTGATGAGGTATGCAATCTGTCAGCCTACACTATGTTTATAGCTATTTGAAATGCTAGTGTGCTAACTGAAATAGCTTGAAAACAAAGAAATAGCGTTCATATGTTTCAGTGAATGTAATTAACTACAAGTTAACAGTTTATAGTAAAATGGATTAGATATGTTTTTGTTCATGAGATTTGTTTTGTGGTTATTCTCTAAGAGAATGCTCTGTATTTTGCCGGAGTCATTTTATGTTTTTGTTTAGTTATTATTTTTGTCCAGTTCTCACGGCATGCTTTAAGGCAAGGATGTACAAAGAAATGCCCGTTAAAAACAGAGCACCTTGTGTTCATGAGTGAGCTTTAGGGGAGTTTACAGTCTACACAACATGAAATACAATTTTCTATTTCGCACATATTTTTTTAAATCGCTTTTTTTAACAGCTTTGGAAATCCGCTAAAAAATCCGATTTCCCCATCGATCATTTGGATCAGTCGCCCCCCAGTCAGACCACACGTTTTTGTTGTGGGAGTGGGCCATAGAGCTGTCCCACTTGGACCAACCCTACATGGTAGCAGCAAGGACTTATGCTCTTCCTCCACTTGGAATGCCTGTCCTTCATCCAGCAAAAGGGGAGAGAGAGAAAAATGTGAGTTGGACTTAAAAACTTGTGTGGAGTTTGAACCATCTTGATGTTTGTTGCTCCTGAAACATGTACTGTTAACTCTTTATTTGCCATTTTTATGAACACTTCATCTAAACATGCGTGAGTGAATGGACACAGTAGCGAGACCAGAGGGCAGCTGATTACTGGCTTGCTTCAGAAGTGCTGTGATTATATTGTGTGCTGTCAGAAGGTGGAAAGCAGTGCTAAGAGGAAGGGAGTATGGGAGGTTGGTAAAGAGTTGCTGTGGCTGACTAGCGGGTTGCATGGTTGTGTCGTTCCTGCGCCGGCACATTCAGTACCAGGACCCGGCCACTCAGCAGCTGACCTGGAACAAGCAGCCAGTCAACGTGCTGGTGATCAGGAATATCTGAGATGAGACCCTACTGCAACTGTTTAAATGGCTCTGCAGGTTCCTCTTTCAGGTATGCTTTGTGCTGGCACCTTCGTGACAGTGATGTCTGCGTGTGGATGTGTGTGGATGTGTGTGGATGTGTGTGTGTGTGTGTGTGTGTGTGTGTGTGTGTGTGTGTGTGAGTGAGTGAGTGAGTGAGATAAAGAGAGTTTATTTGTGTGCATACTGGGATAGGGGTGTGTATAGGTATTACTTTGTAAGAGATAGAATGAGTTAGAGTGAGAGTGAATGTGTTTGTAACAGGACTGGTGTGTGTGTGTGTGTGTGTGTTAATCTGTCTGTGTGTGACCGAGAAGGCAAGAGAAAAGGAGGAAGAGAAATTGTATTTTTGTGAATAGAACTGGGGTTTTTGTTGTGTGTTTGTGTGTGGGGGGGTATTTATACGGTTGCACATGCATGCTTGTGTCCATGCATGCAAGTGTGTGTTTTTGTAACACGATTGTTCTGTGTGGGGCACGTGTACATGCATCGGAGTGCTTATTTGTAAGAACTGACATTTACGCACATGTGTGTGCATATGCACATATCTGTATTAGTGCATATGTATACCTATGTCTGAACATGACATATGTATGCATATCTATATGATTTGCAGATAGATAAACGTTTGTACGCTTGTTCTGGCTGTGTACTCACAGTCATTTTTTGGGTCACGGAGGTTGGTTGCAGAATTCCAACAGGTGTGGTTTTAACACGGATGTGGGTTTGTGCATTTGTGTTCAGTGGGAAAGCCAGATGGAGTCCACAGAGTAGATTCAGTTTGGAAACCCAAAATTTCATGACAGTGAACTGAATGCCACGGTGTGGGCTCTTCACCCTTCAAGTCTGTGACTCATTAGCTTAATAGAAGCTTATTTTTACAGCTACTTATTTTTATAATTATTTTAGGAAAACATCATAAGCAAGAAGTGGTTTTCAACTTGCTCATTTTTATGTTGGCTCAAGTTGAAAATTGCATCAATACCTGTTAAAAAAGGTCATGCAAATGAAATTGGAAAAGAGATGCTAGGACTTGTTTATACGATGGCCATCTTGAATTGTCGTTCCTGAATGTAACAGTAATCAGGTTAAAACAGTTGATTGACAAAAATAGTATCTAATGTTGAAACTGTGAATTAAAAATATATTTATATAGGATGAATACCTTAGTTACAATAACTTTCATCTAGTAATCCATTTTCATGGTTAGGAATGCAATATGATTCATTTTGGAAATACTAAAGTAACATAATTTACATACACACTGGTAAGACTGGATGATTCTTGAGACATATAAAATGTTCTCTCTCAAATAATATTAAGTTATCAACTTCTATAAGCTGTTGTACTTTAAGTGTAAGTCTCTCCATCTTTGGGTGTCAGGTAATATAGATACATCTTCTTTTAGCTCATGTTTGTTTGCCAGCATGCTTATTTTGGAGTTGAAAGTAAAGCGAAGAAGGAAGAGAAATGAATTGCTGCCTATCAGTTACTTGGCAATTGTTTTTTTACCTGAACATGAGCTTTACTGTACAAAATATACGCAGACTCAAATGATAAATGTGTATGTATGCATATGGATATTATATGTTTCATTCAAGTCTTGTAACATTTACATAATAATAATAATTTAATAGGAGGTGCACTACGATTATGTGGATCCCAATATCCATTGGATATTTTCATTATTCAACATACAGGGCCTACAGCTAGATTCTTGAAGAATTGGTATTTTCTTCTCTGCTCATTCTTTTTATCTCTCTCTCCACTGGTAAGGAATCGGGGAGTCAGTTTTGGCAAAAGAGAAGGCAGCTTGTCTGTTGAAGAAGAGAGGCAGCGTGTCTTCAATCAGCAGCCATGAAGTCAGAGCCAAAGAAACTGTTGGCAAGACAAAGGAGTGGGTATTTCTGTCCCTCACTTGCTTTGTGGTACTCTACATTGAAAGGAAAGAATCAGTGTTTCATCATTGTAAGTAACAGCTGAGTTGAAACTGTAGAGGTTCAACCCCTTGAGGTTACTGAAGTAGCTTTAAATATGTCCATTTTGCTGGCACATTAGCCAGTGTTCAGTTCACATTAATCCTTTTGTATGATGGGCAAAGTTAGTTAAATTCACTTAAATTCAATGTCGTCGTTAAAAATATTTTCCCATAATGTTTCAGAGAAGAGGTGTGCAGTCTTATTCAAGAAGCTCTAGTGTTGGTATTAGCATTTGTTCTTACCCAGTACTAAAACACCTTATGAAACCAATGTGCAGTAACAGTTTTCAGTCAGGATTCTGTACCCATTGTAGAAAACCCCTTCTTTAGATTATTGTTGTATTATCCAAACTCAGGTATTATAATGCAACATTGTAATTCCCTCATCTGTCTGCTACCACCTGTCCCTGCAGTTCCATTAGCACCGTGTCCTACATTGATGAGCCTGGTCACTATGAAATCTGCCTGCTGTGCAGATGGAGAATACCTATCAGCTTGGTGAGGCCTCTGCTGTAGTCCAGTCAAACAGAGTGAATTGGTGATGTTAATTGCTAACTGACATGCTAAATGATTCAGTGGTTTTGGTGGGATGTTCAGTTCTCATGTTGAAGTACCATTCACTTAAGTCAAAGAGAAATTAGGCTCTTTAATGAAATATCGTTCCCAGTGCTCACCATCAACAACATTCTAAACGATGTGCTAACAAGTTACCTACAGGGAGAGAAATATGAGGCAGAGCTGTGCAGGCAGATGACAAAGACGATATCAGAGGTGAGACAGACACATATTTACACACATACATGCATACAAATGACCGCTTAGTTTATGCTTTCATGTGTGTATGTATGTATGTATGTATGTATGTAGGTAGGTAGGTACGTAGGTATGCGTGCGTGCGTGTGTGTGTGGGTATACATACATATATATATATACATATATATATATGTATGCACACACATACGTATGTAAATGCATAATGGAAACCTTAATTCTATATATTTATGAATGCATATTAGTTTATGCATTCATTTATTCATCTGGAATTCAAGTGTCCAAAAGCAATTACAAGAGCATTGTGATAAATAAGTCATCTGGTGAACTACCAACAACCTGAAGAGCGCAGCCAGTAACACTGTACTCCGTATAATGTAAAGCTGGTCAGTCATTGCACAAGAGAATTAGATATTGAATGCGATATTAAGTTCATAAATATTGTACATGAATCATGGCTCTGAGGCTTTTACAGTATTCTAAAAAAAACAGGAGTTAAGAGATCAATAAAGTACTATGAGTGTATTTGTAATTGTAAACTGACCTACATAATGCTTTTAATTAGGAAATAATTTAAAGTACATAGAGAGTGTACAATAAACACAATTCACTCACTACTACCGAGAAAAACGAAACTTTAATCTGGCCCCTGAGAATATAATTGTAGACCTTCAGTCATGTGCAGAGCAATTCTGCAAATGTGAAATTATTTTAATAAGTCTTATTTTAATCTCTTCCCCAGCACAAATTGGGGAATATAAAATGAAAGATAAAGATTGAGCATTTTCATGTTGGTTATCTGGTGTTCACATTGCTTCAGCGTGATTTAGATGTGGCGTGTTTGAACGGCTCCAGGTGATAAAAGCCAGAGTGAAGGAGCTGATGATTCCACGCTACAAGATCATTGTGCAGATCAACATCGGGCAGCTGAGCGCGCAGAACATGCGCAGTGGCAGCAGATGCCTGTGGGACCCTGTCAACGACACCTTCTCCTCGCACGCTTTCAAAAACAGCTCCCTGTTCGCTGTGGCCAGCGTCTACGCCGTGTACTTAGATTGACTTATGTCATCCCCTGGTCGTCAAGTTCTCTCACCTCTTCAAGTCACATCTTTGTGCTGGAGATGTGCTTGATCTGGGCAACTTTTCTCATACTCCCAGTACATCTGGCACCCAAATCCCTAACATGGCAAATCTGAACCCCTGAATCAGTGCAAGTCAAGTTAGGTAATAGGCATAAGGCATGGCATCAGATACAGGATGTGATGTCACATGTAACCAATTAAAATGTTTGAACCATGAAAATATGACAATATAAAGAGGTGATGCTTACCCTGTTCAGTTGTTATTGATTCCCTCTAAACTGCTGTCCTGTTATACTTTTGAATTTATCTTCTCTCTCTGTTACAATTGAAAGGCTATGTGTGTGGACCATATGGTTTTCTTTAAGAATAAACAAGATTTATAGCAGTAGTAACTTGACCATATCCGCCATCACCCATAACATTTGGAGAAAATGAAAAACACACATAGAACAAACATTTTCCTGTGCACTTTTCCAGCATATGTAACAATATTTATTAGAAAATTGTGACAACAGTAGCAAAAAGCATGTATACTGTCTTTTAATTTTTCTAAATGCATTTAAAAAAGAAAAATAGAAGAACCCTCACCTTGTTCTTCATTTAAAAGGTTCGCATTGGATGTCAGTATACAGAGTGGCTTGTGTCACAAGAAGGCCACAAGTATAGCAGTCAAGGGAAGAGATGTATTTTAAAACACATAATTACATCAATATAGAGACACTTTTTCTCTTATACACACACCCATAAACTAATCTTGGTTCATGGTGAATGCTGTTGGGTAAATCTCTGGTCAAAATGGAATGACTAGACAAACACTTGTGTGTGTGTGTGTGTGTGTGTGTTTTATGCTATTGTACTTGCACTTACCATTGTATGTTTTATAATTCCTATGTGATCTTTTCTTGTGTCAACAGATCTTTGATGCATTCAGACAAGCAGGCATACAGAAATACACATCACACACTCTACATAAAATAGATTTTTTTTTTGTTTTCCTATGTAGCTATGTGTTTTAATGAACCCAGGAACTCACCGGTCTGATGTATAACTGTAGTTCCTGTATTCCTCTCTGTACTATGACATGTCTTACGGGCTGAACATTGAGGTGCACAAACAGGTAGGAGACCCTATTTTCTTGTCCTTGGATTGTTGGATTCAGGCAGCATGATAAAGCACTGAAAAGCTTATGTACCCAGCTGGTGCACCGCCATCTATGATGGAAATAAAACATTTTGAAATAGATTGAAAAAAGAAATAAGTTCAGAATCAGAATATCACACCACTGCACAATGTATGGGAATCTGTTGAAAATACTTCGGTTTTTTACATATCCAATTAATTGTTGTGAATGCATGCTTAGTAGAATTTCACATACATGTCCTATGTACTGTGCCTTGGAATGGGGCATTGCAGTTTATAATGGCTGCTACATGAGCTCCTGTCCCCAATAGCCTTGGCGTGTGTGGCTTCAGGCCCATCAGTGTATATGAGGTGGATAAATACTGTGTGTTGGTAGGCAGGGAGGGTTATGGCAATGGGGTATTCCCACCTTTTGTTTTTTTTAAGTGCAGGACAGTGTTACAAATGCATTTGAGAATTTTCTTTTAGAAAGTCTGACAGTTCCAGAGCAGGATGTGCCGGCATGATCAAGGGGAGTGTATGTATGTGTGCTGTGTGTGTGTGTGTGTGTGTGTGTACATGTACCCCTGCATTAGTGTTGATGTATCTTGCATATGCATGTGTGCAAGAGTGTGTGTGTGTGTGTGCGTGCGTGCGTGTGTGTGTAAGCCTAATGTTAGCTCCTCTGGCCTGAGCAGGTCCAGGGGTTGTTAAATATTTATCAGCATTTTATCTGGCTCCCTGTGTTGACATTGGCTGGAGTGCTGACCTGAATCCCATAGATCAAGTGTGCAGATTTGAGTCAGAGCCAGGCTTTGCTTAAACACCCTCACATTCAGCAAACTGAATCTCCTAACAGGATTGGATCAGGTGTCTCCCCTCCTCATCTCCTACTCATCTCATTGTCTGTCTTTTTTCACACGGTTCATTTCAAGAGCTGGATTAGGATGTGGGTATTCATGTGGGCCAGTCAAAGGATGTCGAGCGAGGGCTGCGTGTGCGCGTGTGCGTGCGTGCGTGCAGCAGAGGGATACGAGAACAGCAATATGAATATTAACCAGCAGAGGGTGACAAGCACCTGTAGTACACAGAGCAGCCAGCAGAGGGAGACCCAAGACCTGCAATATGAAAATTAACCAGCAGAGGGAGACACGAAACCCGCAGTACACATAACAGCCAGCAGAGGGAGACACGAGACCTGCAATATAAGTATTAACCACCAGAGGGCGACAACACCTGCAGTAGACACAACAGCCAGCAGAGGGAGACACGAGACCTGCAATATGAATATTAACCAGCAGAGGGAGACACGACACCTGCAGTATAAATATTAACCAGCAGAGGGAGACACAAAACCTGCAGTACACATAACAGCCAGCCTAGGGAGACACAACACCTGCGATATGAATATTAACCAGCAGAGGGCGACAAACACCTGCAGTACACATCGCAGGCAGCAGAGGGAGACACGAGACCTGCAATATAAGTATTAACCACCAGAGGGCGACAACACCTGCAGTAGACACAACAGCCAGCAGAGGGAGACACGAGACCTGCAATATAAATATTAACCAGCAGAGGGAGACACAAAACCTGCAGTATAAATATTAACCAGCAGAGGGAGACACAAAACCTGCAGTACACATAACAGCCAGCGTAGGGAGACACAACACCTGCAATATGAATATTAACCAGCAGAGGGAGACACGACACCTGCAGTACACATAACAGCCAGCAGAGGGAGACACGAGACCTGCAATATAAGTATTAACCAGCAGAGGGTGACAACACCTACAGCAGACACAACAGCCAGCAGAGGGAGACATGAGACCTGCAGTACACATAACAGCCAGCAGAGGGAGACACGAGACCTGCAGTATAGATACTAACCAGCAGAGGGAGACATGACACCTGCAGTACACATACCAGCCAGCAGATGGAGAAATGAGACCTGCAATATAGATACTAACCAGCAGAGGGAGACATGACACCTGCAGTACACATAACAGCCAGCGGAGGGAGACACAAGACCTGCAATATAAATATTAACCAGCAGAGGGAGACACGATACCTGCAGTACACACAACAGCCAGCAGAGGAAGACACGAGACCTGCAATATAAATATTAACCAGCAGAGGGCAACAACACCTGCAGTACACACAGCAGCCAGCAGAGAGAGAAACGAAACCTGCAGTGTAAATATTAACCAGCAGAGGGAGACACTAAACCTGCAGTACACATAACAGCCAGCAGAGGGAGACACGAAACCTACAGTATAAATATTTACCAGCAGAGGGATACACATTCCCAATTTGTACACAATTATTCTGTCCCAGGATTCCGCCTGGTCTCAAACTGCAAACTTGCATCGTTGAGTCCAATGAAAAGCAGGACAAAAATTAGAGATCATTGTAACTTTAAATGTTTATGCATAAACTATTCAAATATATGTCTATCTGAAGAAGCTATCTGTTAGTGCCCATGAATAAAAAACTTAGTTGGGTGGAATGTTTTCTTTATGTCGTGGTACACATATCAGTCTTATGCCCATGCTGTATTTGTTCAAGATAAAGATTTTAGTATGGAAGAAAAGGTATAAGAAGCCATAAGTTATATCTTCTGAGATTATGTTAGTATTTTCCAGGTGTGCTATCAGGCACTTGACTGTGGTATTGTGGAGGTGTTTTATGTGCTGAAGACTGAGACAAATCCCCAATTTGTACATAATTAGTCTATCCTAGAATTCCTAATACTTTCACTCTGTTTAAAATGTATGCCCCCACTTAAAGACAGTATGCACATGATAATTACAAATTATTGCAGACAAGCAGTCGAGCTGAATGAGCTGTACAGATCAGTGCAATGGAGGTATAAGACTGAAATTTGGACAAGGTGAGGTAATTGTTATTTTTATTAAAAGAAAACAGCATTTCATTGATGGGGAAGTGGCAGGAATGTAACACTATTGCCTTACATCTATCAAGTTGTGAGTTCAGTTCTTGAAGAGTGATCCCAGTCTACATTTTTATCTCTGAAGCAAGAAAATGACTGATTTCTACACAGCTTTTCCCAGATGGTGTAAAGAAAAAAAAGTTCCCTCGTTCGCTCTCTCTCCCTTTCGCTCGCTCTCTCTCGCTCTTTCCCTCGCTTGCCCTCTCTCTCTCTCGCTCGCCCTCGCTCTCTCACTCTCTTTCTCTCAAATTCAGATGTGCTTTATTGGCATGACAAGGTACTCTTGTGTTGCTAAAGCAAAAATATAAAATACAAAGAACACTGAACAAAGACAATAACAACATTCCCATCCCAAACGTGAACACATTTACCCATATTAAACATATTAAACGATCCTCTTAATCCACTTGATAATATGCGAGGACAGTCCAAAGGGGAGGTCGAGAGCAGCGGAAAAAAAACAATAAGAACAGATCGAGGTTCAGTGGAGGAAGATGAGAAAGAAGCAGGAGTAGGAGCTCTGGAATTGGGGGGATGACACACGGGATGTTGCACGATCACTCTTAAAATCGTTAAAAACTTAAAAACTCTACATTTTAAAATCTTAAAAACGTTGCTACACAACTTCATTTAAAATCCAATATCGGTTCTTGCGCTGCTAACTCTTGAAATAATGAGTTTTCATTCGTTTCTTCACCTGGTCAGGCATACACCGTGGACAGTGTATCAGTATCCTTTCACAGTATAATCCAGCAGAACGTGCCGACTACCGTATCGGTACTGAACACCAAAGTTACACGAATCAAGCCTTCAGCTTCGGGCAACACACGCAAAGACGAACAGCCATAATGAGTTTCCCATGATCCTTTGCACGTCTGCGGACACGGATAAGCAATAATTTAGTAACCATTTTTCCATGTTTGCCTTTTATTTTAGTGTTCGTTGTAAGGCGTAGTTAATTTTCTCGTGTATTTGTGCAGTTTCGCTGTCTTAGCTGAACATATGTTCATTAGCCGCAACAACCGTGGATGAGACAACATGTGAGGATCCAACAGAACGATGTACACAACATTTCGCCGGTTATTCAGTTGTGGCTAATTTAGCACATAAATCTCATCTTTCCCGTCAGACGCTGATCTCTTGTTTTGAGGATCATGGGTATGGGTGTGTTGATTAATAGCATACTATACACGCTGATTTTCCAGGTTGTCTACGGAGAATGCAGTACCTTCTCTCCGAGTCAGCGTTGTGTTGAACTTTTGTGAAAACGTGATACTGGCGACAGGGAAGTGGTGGGTGAACCACTGGGAAGACCTGATTATATAGTTCACTTCTCGGGCTGAGTCCACCGAAAGCTCGGGCACATGGTCTTTCCTTTCCACTGTTTGTAAAAGAGATTGTGCAAGACATGGTCTAGTTTGGTGAATCTTTCCCTTTTTCCTGTGTTGCCCTGTGCTTGATTGTTTTATTTTCTGTTGTACCTCTAAAAGTTAACAGTTTGCCTAGTCTGGTAAACCTTTGTGAAAATGTATTTGAACGAAATAGTAAAATCCAAAACCTAATAAAAGCCATTTTACCCGCTCGACGGTGAGCGAAACAAGAAGCGATGGCCATGAGGTATGTCCAGATGGCAAAAGTACAAATGAAAGGAATTTGCCCGAAACTTGTTTGTTTGGGATCACTTGATCGGATGTTTATTGGTTTGAGCCCACGAAGAAGTGACTGAGTAGAAAAATTTCGGGAAAATGGAGAAGCCGTGGTGTTGCGGTAGCACCTCCGCCTCTCGACGTGAAGGACCTGAGTTCGAACCTGCCTTGCTTCTTGTCTTTTCACGGGATTTGTCAGATGCATTGTCTAAACCATTTCAACTCATGTTAATTGTCCGAAGGTGTCGTGGTGTTGAGGTAGCGCTGTTGCCCCCTGAGATGAGAGGCTGGGGTTCGAGTCTGCCTTTCGACTTACCTTTTCGTAGGCTTTGTCAGCAGTGCATTGGGTAAAACATGTCAAATTGCATCGCCTTTCAGAAGGTGCCGTGGCGTTGAGGTAACGTCCTCGCCTTCCGATGTTGAGGTTTTGGGTTCGAGCCTGCCTCAGAGCCATTTCTTTGCATGGGCATCGTCAAATGGAATGTATAGACAGGTATGGGAAACAGTTGGTTAGTGTGTGAGCTGTGATGGCTCAGAGGGATTACTCCCAACACACAATGTCGGAGGTCGAGCGTTCGAGTCTCAGCGGTGGTGGAGGCACTGGGAGGACAAGCATCCAGACTGGGTGGCCAGCTGGAAGCCCGAGCGGAAGCGGAAGCACAGAGAGCAGCTGGAAGACCGGAAGACACCAAGGATCCAAGTTGAGCGGGACAGCAGGATACGTGAGTAGGAGGGGAAAGAGTGGGGCGAAATGGGAGAGCAGTCGTGGGGGGGAGGAGCGTGAGTGGAAGTGGAACACGCCCCCCAAAGAGCGAGAGTGCAATAGGAGCAGAAGAATTTATATTTTCAATGTAAAATGCTAATTTTTTTCCAAATTTATTTGCACCTGTTCCTCCTCCTCACTCTCTCCTCAACTCTACCCCACCATTGTCTAGCCCCTCCCACCTCAGGGGCTCGCCTCCGATTGGGCCCCGCCCACTGCTCAGCTCCACCTACCTCCAGGATCTTTGCTGTCTCCTCCTCCACCGTTCGGTCTTCCTGCAGGTCGTCCATCCTGGACTCTTCTTCTGTCAGTGCCTCCGCCACCGCTGAGACTCGAACGCTCGTCCTCCGACATTGTGTGTTGGGAGTAATCCCTCTGAGCCGTCACAGCTCACACACTAACCAACTGTTTCCCATGCCTGTCTATACATTCCATTTGACGATGCCCATGCAAAGAAATGGCTCTGAGGCAGGCTCGAACCCAAAACCTCAACATCGGAAGGCGAGGACGTTACCTCAACGCCACGGCACCTTCTGAAGACCTAGCCTCTAACTAACCGACTTAGTCACGCTAGAGCTGCACTTGGAGAATTTATCTCCATTTGCTCAACTTTCACGTTTGTACCATCCCAATTGTAAAGAAAAGTAACAAGTTGTATAAACTGTCAACAGCATTTCAACCAAGGATAGTCATCACACCAATTCACCTCCAGTCGCAATGATGAGCAAAAAAGTCATATGTGCTCACAGTGCTTTTATTAGGTTTTAAGTTCAGAATTACATTTAAAATCCACATTCACTTAAAAGCGGTCACAAAACAACCTGCAAAGCAAAATAAACAATCGACCACAGACTAGGGATTTCTACTCCATACTTTAACAAAAGAAAAGAAACAAGGACTTGGCAACAGTTGCCGACCGGCAATCAAACCATAAGAAATGAGGGGAAAAAAAAAGGAAAATTTACCAAATGAAACAGAAAAAAAAAAAACCCAACAATCACTTTTACAAGCACAAAAAGGAAAGGTCATGTGCTTGGGGTTTGGGTGGATTCAGCCCGGGGGGTTGATTACATGACTAGTTCTTTCCAGTGGTCCTCTTGCCAGTCTCTCGCTTTTACGAAAGTCCACCACCACGCTGTCTCGGAGGAGGTTGTGAATCCTCCTCCGGAGAGTGACCGGATCTACGTTCTGCTGTCGGCAGACCTCCGTGCTCCTCGTCTCCCACGGCACCTGCTCGATGGTGTCGATGATCCTCCGCCTCTGGGCGGGCCGCAGAGGATGCCGTCAGACATCAGGGAGGACCTCGGCGGGAGCCTGTTCGGGGGGACAGAGGACGCGACAAGGCCCCGGACCCGTCTGGCCGTGGAGCGGTCCGTGGGGTTGTGGGTCAGTGCATGTGCATTTACGGTATGAAACATACTGGGTAAAAGGCAGATCGGTTACAAAAATGGTGTGGTTTAGATACAAGCTTTAGACCCAAAACCTGGCATAAAGAGCTGACATAACATGCAGACTCCCGTTCCTGAAGTACGATTATGCACCCGAGGTCTGCGTAAGGCTTTGCGTAGGGTTCTCCATCAACTCCAGCCCCGATAAGTCTAAAGACCAAAAACCTCCGCTGACACCATCGTACGCCTTTTGAAAATGAGCAAAGCATGCAAATGTACATTTCCCCTCTTTCACTCTAGATCTGAGGCTGCAGTGAACATTTTCTGATGTTTTTCTGCTCACCAGCGAAGCGATCAGACACCGAGTGCCTGACAGTGAGTATGAGGCTGGCCGTGGCCGGAGGTCAGCGGTGCCATCGGTGGAAACAGGATGCAGCGGTGGAATAAGCATTTTGGACGAGTCTGGAAAGAAAGAAAAGGGGACAAACCCCCCCATAAAAAAAGAACACAAAAGCATTCATTAACCGTCACATCTGTTTATAAATCAGTCAGTTCCCTGTTCCATAGTGATTTCCCCTTTCTCTCACCCTTATTTGAAGAATATCTGAATAAGAACAACAAGTGAAGACAGGTCAGAAAGGCAGAGTTAGGCACAGGATACTGCATGTCTGCACTTAAATGGGGGCCAGCTGGAGGGTAAGAGAGGATCTACCACACAAGTAATGATCTGCACGGACCGTTCGTCTCCTCCGCCTTTCGGTAGCACCCCGCTCACTGCAAACAGTGGGCAAGGCCGTGCTGGGGCAGGGGTGGAGGAGGGATCAAGAGGGCATCTGTTCCCAAAATCAAGACCCCCCATGTTTTTGTAGTTTTCTCTACCACGCTTTTCAATCTGACTACTGACCGGGGAAACTCCTCAGAATAATGCTCGATATGAAACAGAGAGAGAGAGAGGAGGCACTCACCGGATGGCGCCCCTGTGGGTTCATGGTCCTGGCAGGGAAGGTGTCCCTGGTGGTGCGCTCAACCCCCCACTGCCTGCCCTCCAACTGGGGAAGGAGGAGCCTGAAATCTGTGCACCTTGTTTTAGTCCCTGAGGCCCTGTTATTCCCAGCATCTCAGTGTGTGTCCCGGGACTGGGGTTTGGGCTCGTTCTGGATCACGGTGACTGGGGCGGCAGACTGGATCCTTCCACTCTTGACGGATTTGAACAACTTTCCTCCGAGTCCTTTTCCCCGGTCTGTTCATGAGCTCAGTCAGGCTCCCTCTCTTTCTCCCAGTCGATCTCCTCGGTCAGTGTCCCCCTTGGAGTGAGAAAAAAAAAAACACATAAAAAAAGTCCATAAAAAATTGGGCTCAGGATCCCCCACGTGACAAGACCCCTCCCACTACCGGCACCCCTCCTTGCCCTTTTTTGACTTGTCTGAGGGAAATAAACACAAACACACACTCCACGATGCAAACTCACATACAAACCCCTCCTCCCTCACACCTCCCTCCACTCTGCATTCACACTACCCTCAGCTCAGAGAGAGTCTAATGCAGAGGAGCACAATTTGGGGGTTTTCCTGAATTAAGTGAAGAAAAATGAAGGAGGGAAAAAATAAGCAGAGAGGGAGTGGTAAAAGTCTGAAATGGGGCAAAGTGCCCGAGAGCAAGAGAGAACAACAGGCTTCAGCACCCAGCCCCACCCTGTAATGGAATATGCCTGTTAGCTTCAGCACAAACAGGGCAGCCAGCGCTTAAGGTGGAACAGCACCGGGGTAGGAGACAGACACAGTCAGCTGTGACTTGGGCCTGAGCTGAGCACGTACACACACACACACACACACACACACACACACACACACACACACACACAGTACATCCACAAATACACTCACTTATCCACATACACTGACGCTTATACAAAGACTCCCACATGCAAGCACGTGAGAGTGTCAACATACACACATCCATACATGTGCACACACCAGCATACACTTACATACACAAAGTGATATATATTGTCACACATTTGAATAAACACACAAGCATTCATTCACACATACATGCATGCATACACACACACACACACACACACACGCACGCACAGACGCAATATGCTCTCTTGATAACACACACACATGACTCAAGTCATCCACCCAAAACTCAAACTCAGTGTAATGGAGATGTAGGAAACAGAAATACACACTGGGGATTTGACTCTCACACCTGAGGCACGAGATGGGTTTACACCACTCCCTTACCCCTACATTGTTTATTTAGAGAGGCCGTTCTGGTGAACTCGGCCTGCCAGGGGTAATTCACAGAGACTGCAAAAACATTGTCACTTCTAAAACTTTTTTTTTTTTTTTGCATTTCTTCATCACGTCAGAGGTGTGGACACATCTGCAGGGCAACCGTGCTATTACTGTCACTCTTCAGTATCGTGAACATAATATGTGATGGTGCCCGCACTATTACCAACATGTTAAAGCCAAAGGCCAGGCTCCGTCTATGACTTCTAGGGTACACTCACTCACCTACAGGCCTGAGTGTGCCTCTGTGCAGGTAAAGACACTCACCCACAGGCCTGAGCACTGGTTCTGCCAAGTTAAAATTCAAAACATTGGTCTGACGATTGTTTTTTGTATAAGGCAACACTGATATTCCTCAATTATTTCTCCATCTGGGCTGTAGGTTTGCTTTAAATGAAAAGCATAGCTAAGGAGAGGAGCATTCAGCACAACTAGGTCTATTATTAATGGTACTTATACAATGGCTACCAAATTAAAATATTAAATGAATGAATTGTGGAGAAAACACAAGTGACTGGTTTGTCTCCCTCTGCTGGACATAAAACACTACTACAGCGGTGCGTTTCTGGGCTATGCCGCACACAATGCGATTGCTGAAGGAGTCACCATTGCAAGTCGTGAACCCCTTTCCTTCTGATTGTGATTTTGAACTACCATGTAAATGCCTGCACACCCTCACCAATGCTCGTCTTCATTCAAAACCTCACTGAAAACCCTCACTGAGGAGAAAACAAAGGATCTCCTGCCTTCTGTACACCATCAGTGACACATTTTTAGTGTTTCTTTGCTCTCTTTATTCGACTTCAGAATCTCTATGACCCGCACGAAACAAAATTGTAAGACTATTCTGGGCAAAGCAAACTGAAGGGTTGGCTCGTAAATTGATCAAAATGGTAATTAAGCCGCCTCTTGCGGAAAAGAAAACGCTGAAGAATTTCAGATGGGCTCAAATTTTTGTCACGAGGGTACATTTCTCCACGTTCATCTCATCCCCTCTCTCTGGTTGGAGTCACTGATGCATTTTGCACCAACCTGGTGGCGTGATCTCGAGCATCGCTGACTCTAAGCATGTCCTGCAGCGGGTTGTCAGCTGCTTCACCTCATCAGCACCTCATCTCTGCTCCGCCGCACACCAGCAGCTTCCTCCATTCCTGCCACGGCATTTAAAGACATTTTAGGTCCCATAGTTAACTGACCATTTTGACACAGAAATATTCTTCATAAAGCACTGCTACAGATTAGCTTGACAATTTAGGGTGCTCTTTTGGCTGCATGGCCAGCCTTTCGCACAGCCTCCTCTAACAAAAAGGGTGACCTAACGTTCTCCTCTTGCATTTTCCCAGCAAGAAGGGGCTGAAATTTTGAGCAGATGCAAGACACTGATTAAAAAAAAAAAACTCGTGCTTAGTTTAAATGTTTGATTAAAGCCATTGCTTCTCAGGGAGGTGCCACCCAAGCTTCACCTGGTGTTAAAAGGATATTTAATGTTGACTCACTTTATGTGAATAATACAAATTCATCCCACTTTTGAAAAGGTATTTCTAGTTCATCAGGTTGACTTTCTGTTTTTGAGACATCAATGACAACCAAATACAATTTCACTCTAAAAATGAGAAAATACAGACTATTCCAAACATTCACAAGCCTCAAGCTGCACTGCATATACAATAAACTATTCATGAATGTGTTGACTATAGACTGGCTTCAGTTAGTTATGTGAGCAAGCAAATGCAAGTACCTACTACAAATGCAAGCATCCTGGTCACGGGTTCCCGGTATTGCAGACGTCTTCTTATAAACTCAGGTCACATCCTCTTCCGTGAAGAGTTTCACACGCCGGGCATGTTCATTAGAAACAGGTGCAGACTTCCCTCTGGGAGGGTGGTCAGTATCCACTGGTTACCCTGCATGGGAGCGCGGGGGTCTGGCCTCGGTCATGGTTTTGCGAAGGAGAAAAAAAGCCCCCCGTTTGGCTGCTTCCTCTTCAGTCTTCACCACGTGTGTCTGTATAAACAGAGAGAGACAGCATTTGCCTCCATTGTGCATAGCAGGAAAACCCAGCACAGCTTCACACATTCACACAGTCAGCATTATGGTAAGGCTGAAATTACAAATTACATGTCAGTCTATTTTTGATACGCTAAAACACAAAGATAATTGCAGAGGCTTTTTTGTATTCGTACTCGTATTCATATCGTATTTGTATTGTTTTCTTGAAGGGCGTCATAGTCTGCAAAACAATCGTTCCAAATGTAACTTTCAGACATACATCACATAGGCTCGCTGCCTTATGTCCAAATGTTTCCATGAGACTCACATTTCAGAGGTCGCACTTGATGTACGGGAAACATTTCCGTTTCAAGGTTCAGACGCTCGGTATGCAGAAGTTCTGTCAGACTTTTCGGGACATGCATTTGCTTGTCGACACTTTCCACACAGATGTCTCCACACATGATCTTTTCGTGAACCCTCTCCATCATGAAGACTTCGCTTTAGGATTACATTTCAGATTGTATGTCCTTTGAAGATAATTTCATAACAAACAGATAATATATTTCAACATTGCATATCTGGAAATATATCATATATCAAATATATACAATTGAACATAATGGTAATGCAAATGCAATATCTAACACTTTTGCCTTCTTTGTAGTTTGTGAATATACAACTGTACAATATACTTTGCGATATGTGCATACAATCAGCAAAAAGATCTTTTGAACATGTTTAAAAAATTGACAATATTAGAAATATATTACTGCTTGTAGTATCGGATTTTTTCATAAATACATAAATCTATAGGTAATGTACTGTAAATTACAAAGATGACGATCATACATTATAACTGTACATTATTGTAACTGTATGAAATGTTAAACAAAAGTCCTCAGAACCAATGTCATTTTTCAGTAAGGGAGAGGTGTTCACCCCAGGGTCAAGGTTACATTCCCATAAACCACAGGCTTTCTACATCCAGCCACATAAATAACACATACATTTGATTAGTCATAAAATCCCTTGTAATCTCACATTGGTTCCCTAGGGTGTCACTCCAAAAGAGAACAGAGTTCTCAGTTGACCTAACCCGGCTCAGCAAAGCCCAACATAAGTTTTATAATGTCGTTTCGGATCGGTTTGCGGCCAAAACATGGCAAAGCCGACCGGTTTACTTGTTTTCTCGGGTAAACTCAGAGAAAATATTTATAATTCAGTGATTCAGAATGGGCCAGGGACTTTTTGATTGTGACACCAAAGGTGACAGCTCATTTGTGAGATCAGCTTTGGAACATATCTCTAAACGTGACCAGTGTAAAACATCCTAACAAACCAAAGCAGAGATGAATGAAATTTTCCCTCCCGTTCTCTCTCTCCTTCCCAGCCCATTAACTGTACAGAGCTGGCCAGCCTGCTCCAGTGGTACTACCTCCCAACCATGTACAGCCTGGAGTTCTGCCTGGGCTTCCTGGGTGACCTTCCCATCATTCTGGGCTACATCTTCCGCCTGAAAGAGTGGAAGAGCACCGAAATATACCTGTTCAATCTGGCAGTCTCGGACATGCTCTTCCTGTGTACGCCAACGGCCAGGCCGAGACCTCACCCTTCCTCTGCATCACTGGCCGCTATATCCTCCATGTCAATCTGTACTCCAGCATCCTCTTCATGGTGTGGGTTAGTGTGGACAGGTGCCTCCTCGTCCAAAACCTGAAACGCGTCTACATCATCACACGCCCCATCGTCTTTGCCCACAGCGTTGTAAACCCTGCCTCCTACTTCCTCCGGGGCGACCAGTTCAGGGAGCTCCTCTTGGGCAGGGTAAAGTCACTGTTTTGCTAGCGCCCCCAGCAGGATCAGTCTCCATGAGCGGCTGAATACAGCACCTCCATCTGAGCGACATGGAAGAAATCAAGAAATGTTTTATTTGTAAAGTATGCATTTTTCATTAAAAAAAAAAAAACATGTATTGCCAAAATGATGATGTTTCAGGAAACGACACACTTGAATTATAACATAGTTAACTTATAATTAAAACATTTTATATTTTGTTTATAAAAACAGTTCATCACAGATGTTTTTTGTGACAGGGTGTGTTGATTATCAATTACAAAAAACACAGACATGCATCTTCCCTCACTTTCCCCTCTGTTCACAGACCATTTAAGATCAACCCTGTGGCTTTTGTCGGCCTCCATATCTGTTTGGGGGAAAAACGTTTGATATGAGAGAGTTCTATTGCTAGATACACAGAGCCAGACTCAAAATCATCCCCTATAAACTCATGACTGGTGTATCAGTCCTTCAGCTTTCATTTGTATATTATAAATCATCATATGAAATGCACTCATATTAAATATTTTTGTAAAATATCCTTTTCCTCTTTGTTAAGCTACACCCTACTGCTACACACACTGATCCAAAGAAGCTCGTTCAAGCTCTGTCTCCTTACGACTGCACTGCCACAATAATGGCGCTGCCACAGTGCTCTTGAGAGGACTGTGAAGGTTATTGGCATAGGGTCATGTGACACTCATCCTTCACATCTCACAATGTAGGCGGCAATGACTTTGACTATTGCTTCAGTTACAATAAGCCAATCACATTTCAGCCATAAGCCCATTTTATGCCGCACAATGCAGTTTTCTAAGGGCTCCCTCCCTGGCAGTTGACACTGAATTTGACAATGGGAAGCAAATAAACTTGTCTCACTTCCTCTTATATTTTGGGAGAAGAGTGGAGGACAGTATACGACAAGAAAATATTTTAAAACACACTCGATGCCTCTGTAAACACCCCCTCTAGCCAATTTACTTCCTTGTCTTCTCTGAAATACACAAAAAATAGAAGCATTGAGAGGTGAACAAGACAAAACAGAATTTGTCTGCAAAAATCACAACTGTACAACTGCACAATACTACATATGAGCTGGCAAAACATCTGAGAGAATCAAGAGGATGTGTAAATATGCACGCATGTTGAGCAGGTTTGCGGACAGTGACACAAATGTAACCGACAAAAATCACATTATGACATAACTAAAAACCACATGATTATGGCATTATCTGGCTATGGAATATATATTTTCTGTTAAGCACTTTGAGATTGTTGGGTTCATATCATAAGTTTTTTTTTTTTAAAACTATTTATAACTCAGCTTTCAAGCACAGAGATGGGCATCTGTCCTCAAAACAATTAGTGAGAATCGTTTTTGGCTCACCCAGTAATGAAACTAAATACCAAATTGTTTGACCGTGTGAAGCCATTGCAACATCCACTGTATGCAATCATAACAGCATGCTGAAATATGAGATTTCCTTGGGCTCTTTTCAGGAACCGAAAATGGTTCAAAACAACCAGGCTGAGCAAAAGTTGCAATCGTAAGCATATGCATCATTCACAGTAAGGCTGAGGTATTAATTTCACAATTTTACACTGGAAGATGTGATTTGTTTTAAAATGGAATGGGGAACTACAATAAACAACCTAGCAATGGTAATTTTTGCTGCCACCACATCACAATAAGTGCTCGATGACCTTGAGCTTCAAATGTTTGTGAGCCATCCGCGTTGGATTGTCCTTGATCGTGAAGCCAGATTCATTTTCAGATTGACAGTAATATGGTAGATACATCTGAATCAATTTAATTTAAATATAGTTTACTGATGTACAAATACAGTCATCTAAAGACACAATCTTAAAGAGTAACTGTCCCCTAAATACACAAATGAACAGAATACATGATTAAAAATCAAGACACTGACAATAATAACCCGGTCTCTAAAAAATACTAAATACTATAAACCACCTACAGTTTAAATAGGAATCTGAGCTCAGAACCTGATTTACCAAAGTTCAATGGGCAGTACGAGTACTCTCACGTAAGCTAATAATAGACTCCAAAGGCAATTTAACCAATGAAGAGCAGGACGGATTAGAAATAAAGATGGAAAGAGTGGTTATTAAAATTAATTGATGAAGATTGTTATTATGAAATTGATGCAAGCAGTACAACTTTGATAGTACTGAACTAGAACATGTATGGATCCTCCTTGGTCTACCAGGCCCTTTGTGATTACTGAGCTTACCGGTGCTTTCTTTCTTCTTAGAGATGCTCCATTTATTTCTCTGTCTCATAATGACTTCTCAGCTTTCACTGGCACAACTCTGATCTTCATGTTGACAAACACCAATTACACGCTCCAAAGGCAACCAATAAGCCTTGAATCGAGACTAGATACCGAGAGCTCTCCAACACCTGCACCAAGTAAGCAATTGAACACGTCTGACAAAGCAGAAACAGCTGTGATCGTGGCCAACATTATGGTGCGCTGAAATGGGGGGTGGGGGACTACGTATAAAAAAATGCTGTAAACATTACCTGTTGAAATCAATATCTAAAAAAATGTACCCTTTAATAAAAGCTTTAACCATATGTCAATTGTTTGATTACAAATCTGAAACCGTAGGACATAGAGCCAGATCGAGTGGGTATTTCAGAAAGCTGGTTTAAAACACCCCGAACTCACACACCCCGAGTTTTCGGTTCCAGAGCAGCCGATTAGATTTAGTTCAAATAACTTTGAACCTGATTGAAGTCATCATCAATGGAGCACAGCTAACAGGATGCACCCCAAAAGCTCAGAGCTTCGTACACGTGTTCCATTACTCCCCATTTTCACTTAAGAAATATGAATGTGTTCTTGTGCGGACGACAACTTTATCTCTCGGTAAAATGTTACAAGGCCCCGGCAGCGAATGAACGTGAGTTAATTTCTGACCGAATAAACAAGTTTAAAATACGTTTTCACACGATGAAGTTGTATTAATTGTAGTATACTTGTTCGATCCACATAAACCGATGGCAAATCCTTAAAGCTGATGGATTTACTTCATTGTTGATAAATTATGACGAAGAATATCAGAGCATTGTTTTGCTGGGAATAAAGGCTTTAAACGAAATAGAAATACATTTGAATTTATTTTATACAGCACTGCTGGAAGGTGGTGGGTTAATGGGAGAATTAATGTTTATTTTTTAAAATGTCGTCTTCCTTAGGCTCCATCGGGTGTCGTTCTCCTGTAATTGTGGCGATATTGAACTTGACGCAACAATATCACATACCCTTTCTGGGGTGACCCTAGAAGTCATAGACAGAGCCTGGCGATTTGGTTTCAACACATTTTGTAATTGTGTAGGCAGCATCTCATAATACGTTTACAATACTGAGGAGTGATCGCAATAGTTCAGTTGCCCTGCAAATGTGTCCGCATCTCCGATGCGATAAAGTCCGATGTGGGGAAAAAAAATACGCAGGGTCTAAAATTGGTATGGAAATGAGGTCCAATACTCGATGAGTAATGTTTAAAAGTGAAACTTGATCAAATTGTGGAGGAAATACCGCTCCAGCCTGGGCCAGTCATCTGGGGGCCCTCACCACACTTTAATGCTCCTAGGTACTACACAACTTCTTATACAAGCAAACAAACACAACATCTACTGAGTCTGATGCAAAATGGTTTATTGTATATTACCTGGAAGCATTACACAATAAGCCAGGCTGGTCTGCACAGAGCAGCAAAGGTTCACCTAGGCAATCCCCCATTCCCTCTGAGGGGTCCATCTCCCCTTGTCTTTTTTATTCTTTTTCTTATATTAGGCCTTCCCCTGCTTACCTAAGGCCTGCCCAAGGAGGAGCACCTTAGGCCCTCCTCCTTTTATTTTTGTCAGCATGAGCGTCATCCTTGACACCAATATTGATTGCTAATGGTCATCAATTTATTTAAAAATATACTGCCACCCAGTGTGTCTGGCAGTGAATTACACCCAAGACGTACTGACCTCTAGAGTGTCTTTTAGGTTACTACATCCAAGACAGACTGACCCCTAGAGTGTCTATTAGGTTACTACATCCAAGACAGACTGACCCCAAGAGTGTCTTTTAGGTTACTACATCCAAAACAGACTGACCCCGAGAGTGTCTATTAGGTTACTACATCCAGGTTGGGTTGGCTTCATTATTTCTATGACTGTATTTAACTAGTATCACAACATGCATCCTTTTGAATACATCTGCCTGTGTTATGTTAGTTCAAAGGTAGGCCCGATCTTTCAAATTATACTTCTACAAAATAAATGATCCATCACATGATGTAAAATTTCAGCCCCCCCCCATTCTCATTCCTCTTACAGAGGTAGTTGATCAGGCCTGCTGCTCAGATTCAAGACCACCTTCATCACCTACATCAGTGTGAAGGGTGGACCAGTCTCCAGCACCACAGGATCCGTCACACTCAACCACTTTTCTCGTAGGGGACTTGACATTTACTTTACAGATGAAGTAACACAAAAAAGAAGAAACAAAGTCTTGAACCTGTGACCGCTAAGGAAGGACCACATGCTTTAGTCCACTACTCCATAGAAACTTTGACACAACAACTTTGGCACTACCACAGAGGGACCAAGACAACCAAATCCACTAACGATCACATGGGCTTGCTCAACACCTGGACCTCATTTAACAATTTAATTTGTGACAGGGCTCAATTTGAGCCAGCTGCTGAGTCTATATAAGGTCTAATTCGGGGGCATACCAGGTTTGAGCGTACCACAGTCTGCGGTGTTTGGGAAAGGTGTGTGTATGGGGAAAGCTGAAGAGAACCACTTTTGAAATACCATTCATGGTCCATTTCATTCTCGCATGCTCTAAAATGTAACTTGATGACTGCAACCCTTCAGTTTCAATGTGGTGTTTGGAGTGAAGGTAAGGGAAAGGGAATATTTCTACAGCTTGTGAAATTGTGGTATAATGCTTTCATTTTGCCATGTGAAACTTGACATTGGTCCTTTGTGTCTGAAGGCATTGCATGTTCATACACTGACTGCTTCCCGATGAGGTTACACTCAACCCATGTGGTTTAATAACCTGGCCTTGTTTTCATGCCGCCATGCTGTGATTTTCGCGGAACAAGAGTGAACCAGACGAGCTGTGGGTATGTGCTTCCTTAATGACCATTCATCTTCTGAGTGGCCGTTTGGTTCATTTTTGGTCTCGTTGCCTTTTGTTCCCCTCGGCTGGACACAGAGGAGCCATCAGGATACCAAACCAGAACTTGCCGCTGCTTCAAGATGGCCACGCTAGATCTGAAACTGTGGTACTGGGGCACTGAGGAGGAGCACGTTCTTCACTGGATTCACGCAGCTCACCATAGCGCACCATGTGCCACTTGCCTCCTACCCAACATTATTGGCACAAACAAGGTGATGAGACTCGGGCTGCCGAGCAGTTTTCCTGGCTGCCGCAGTGGAGAATGTTTGATTTTCCTGTGTTAACATTTGAATTCCTATTTCAAATCCCATTTCATGTTTGCCTCACAAAATTAGCTCTGCTTAACAAGGGTATTTGGTCCTCTGGCACATTCAACAAATGTCTCATATGGGTTGCCACGTCTCCGACATTGCTTACATGACCCCTTTTCAGGTAATGGACTCTCAAAACCCTTCACACCCCCTCCCCCCCCAAACATGGTACAATTGTCTTAATGAAATGTTCCCTTCAACTGACAAGCAAAGACATCAGTTTCTTGCCAATGCAAACTCCATTCATTCAGCTTAACCCTTCTTAGTACTTTCCAAATTTTTAAGGACTATTTTCATGTACTCATTTGCATGTGAGGTAGAGGGCCAGTCACCACAAATGTAAAATGATTACAGGCAACTAGTTACTCATGCCATCAAATGTCTTTCCTTCTGAGAGGCTGGACAGAGGGCACAGCAAAGGGATGGAAGTCCTGTTTGAGAGTCCCTTCAATCGGAGTTTTGCAAGAGATCTGTGAAGGTTGCCAAACAAGTTTCAGAATTTGTTGTACTTTCATATTAAATGTAAATGATTGCAGAACTAATGAATTGTCTGTCTTTCCCAAGTGGGATATCTTGAAACTACACATTTCACTGGAATGAAGACCTCACTGACCAAGATCACCAACTCTACATAAGAGGGTGCAGACAATTTTTGTGAAACACTTGTATGCCCACATAGCCAATACTGCTTATTGTGTGTTTTGTCAGCAGGTTCCAAAACATGGATGTGCAGAGGTCTGCTGTTCTTGCATATGAAACTTGAAACTCTCCCCCACTGGAAATGGCATACCCCATGATTCATGGTTTAACATTCATCAGTTAATTTTGTGGTTTTTTTTTTTTTTTTCCCCTCAGTTAAAATATTAAACATTGAAATTGTTCCCAAAAAATGTGATTCATTCAAATATGTTGTATTGCTAACAGACTTGCTCTGGATTCAGTAATGCGGAAAGACGAACATATGCACTTAATATCATTGGCTTAGCAGAATGTCTTAGAGAGGCTTGGGCCCTGACACATTTCCACGGCCCATTTTACCCCTACTCTCCTTCAGGGTTGAGAAATTTGGGAGAACAGAGGAGTGAAACTGACACAGTGCGCAGACATGCACATTACTGACCATGCACAATTCACCAAATATGGTATTCAGACAACGTAATACAAAGGGAATATCAGAACTGTTGAGTGGTCATACAAATGCATATATGCACATGCACGGAGCTGCGGACACACTTGCTCAAAGTCTCCCCATTATACGTACTCAAATGCATGCACACTCACAGCCCTCCCTCAACGTCCTTTGACTGGCCCACATAAACACCCACATCCTAATCCAGCTCTTATAATGAACTGTGTTAAAAAAGACAGAGAATGAGATGAGAGTAGGATTACAGACAGGGAAGGGAGAGACCTGATCCAGTTCTCTTTGGTGAAAATTTCAGTTTGCGAGGGTGTTTAAGCAAAGCCTGGCTCTGCCTCCAATCAGCACAGTCGATCTGTGGGATTTAGGTCAACACTCCAGCCAACGTCAACACAGGGAGCCAGATAAAACACTGATGAATATTGAACAACCCCTGGACCTGCTCAGGCCACAGGAGCTAATATCAGGCATGTACATGCACGCACACACTTGCATAGATGCATGTGCAAGATACATCAACACTAATGAAGGGGTACATGTACATACACAAGCACACATGCACACACTCCCCTCAACCACGCCGGCACGTCCTGCTCTGGAACTGTCAGAATTTCTAAAAGAAAATTCTCAAATGCATTTGTAACACTGTCCTGCACTTAAAAATACACCTAAAGATAAGGCAGGAATACCCCTTTGCCATAACCCTCCCTGCCTACCGACGCACACTGTTTATCCACCTCATATACACTGATGGGCCTGAAGCCACACACGCCAAGGCTATTGGGGACAGGAGCTCATGCAGCAGCCATTATAAACTGCAATGCCCCATTCCGGGCAGCCTGCACGACATGCACCTTAAATGTAGCCTAAGGCAAAGTATATAGGTAATGTATGTGAAATTCTATCGAGCATGTATTTACAGCAATGAATTAGCTATATACAGAAAAAACTGAAGTATTATCAACATTTTCCCACACATTGTGCAGTGGTGCAATATTCTAATTCTGACCTCCATTAGTTCTCATTTCAATCTATTTCAAAATGTTTTCTTTCCATCACAGATGGCGGTGCACCAGCTGGGTACATACGCCCCTTTTCAGTGCCTCATCATGCTGCCTGAATCCAACAATCCAAGGACAAGAAAATAGGGTCTCTTACCTGTTTCTTCATCTCAATGTTCAGCCCGTAAGACATCTCATAGTACTGGGAGGAATACAGAAACTACAGTTAAACTTCATACCAGTGAGTTCCCGGGGTCATTAAAACACGTATCTACTTAGGAAAACTCTAAAAAAAACAACTATTTTATGTAGAGTGTGTGATGTGTATTTCTGTATGTCTGCTTGTCTGACTGCATCAAAGATCTATTGACACATGAAAAGATCCCATAGGATTTATAAAACAGATACAAAATGCTAAGTGCAAGTACAATAGCATAAAACACACACACACACAAACAAACTACCAATTGTCTGTCGAGTCATTCCATTTTGACCAGAGATTTACTCAACAGCATTCACCATGAACCAAGATTAGTTTATGGGAGTGTATGAGAGAGACAGTGTCTCTGTATTGATGTAATTATGTAATAGACACTACACCCGCATTCCAAATAGACTGAAAACCTGCAAAAGTTTGAAAATATTAACGCAGATAGTAATTTATCTCCCGATATCAGGAGTAAAATTGACTCTGTTGCCAAACAAAGCCCACACAACCAGACATTCTGTAAATGACTGAATTGTTTTATTTGCACTCAAATATCATTTTCAAAATTTAATGATTTATAGCAACGTAAAGCACATTGTTTTGTTGCGTGCACAACCCGCGTTACAAACGGGAGCCAGTTGAGACAGACACTGCACCTGCAATCTAAAGAGCAGCCAGCAGAGGGAAACACCTGAGGGCCAAACAGGAGCCACCAGAGGGAGACACTGAACTTTCAGTACACAGAGCAACCACCGGAGGGAGAAAAGACCTGCACACACTATACGTACAGTCCAAATAGATTAAAACATATAACAGTTTAGAAAAACTCACGTAAAAAATAATTTAGCTACCAGTATCACGCAGACAGGATCAATATTGACTCTACCTGTAATGAGAGGCCTACCTGTGGTACTGGGCTTGGAGGAACTCAAACTCCTCCTTGTTTTGGTCCAGAGTCTCCAGAACTGTGAACTTCAGGGGCTGTCCAGCCTGCAGAGGGACCTGGGGTAGGAAGGAAAGAGACAAAGCAGACACATATTTACCTTACTGTAAAACATCTACATGGTGCGATATAAATAAAATGAATCATTATATGTACATTCACACTCATACATACACCAAGGCCTTACTCATGTGTACAAAGTGTGAAAGCCCCAGTCAAGCCTCAAGCTGTAAAGACGCTTCCACTGAAAGCAAAGTGTGAGCCCAGCTACTCGGCATTTGAGCTACGTTCGCACCATTTCCAGCTTTGGCCAGTCCACATTGGCAAGGCAACAACTGGCCCGGCTTCACTGCTGAATGCCCAGGTGCCTGTGGATGCAAGGACCGAGAACATGCTGGGCTCATAACCCTCTGATGACACGGATAGTACTTCATTTGTGGTGTGTCTACAGTGTGTCATCATGGGAATCAAAGTCATGGCCAAGGCTTACTTCTGCAGTCGGCAGGCGTTGTGGCTACGGGAGATCAACTAGTTCTGTGGTAGTTTGGCTTTGGAGAAAAGGAAAATAACAGGAAATAATAGTCCCTGTGTAGCCTCCTCTGAATTTTCGCTCTTTCCTTTTCTCCCTCACTTTGTCTCCGGGCACGGTGACTATCCAAAGTACAGGGCAGCTGCACAGATGAAGGACTGAAGGCCTCATTGAGAATGTAATTAGTCTGGACAAGTTAAATTAAATTAAAATTCAATTACGCTAACAGTCAGACACTCTGTGGGCTTCACAGTAATTAAGCCTCCAGCTCCACCCAGTGCTGTCTGGGCCAGCTCAGTCCACAGGACAGAGGAAGGCAGGTTTGGATGGGGTTCACCCCTGTACTCTCACTGACCTTGATTCACCTTAAAGGAAACTTACAGCCAGACGATTTACCTGTTTTAGCCTTTCTCCAGAGGTTCACGCCATTCACTACAACACAGGAAACTGGAGGTCCACATAAGGCTTTGCCTGCTTCATAGGATTTTCTATCAACTCCAGCCCTGGTTTGTCTAAAAATCAAAAGCCTCCACTGACCCAATCATAAGCCTTCTGAAAATAAGCAAAGCATGCATATGTAAATTTACCCTCTTTCACTCTAGATCTGCACTCTGTGCACCTTGTTTTAGTCTTGGACGCCCTGCTGGTTCCAGCGTCTCCGTGTGTGTGTCCTGGGACTGGGGTTTGGGCTCGTTCTGGATCACAGTGACTGGGGTGGCAGACTGGATCCTTCCACTCTTGACAGATTTAAGCCACTTTCCTCCGAGTCCTTTTCCCCGGTCTGTTCATGAGCTCAGCCAGGCTCCCTCTCTTTCTCCCAGCCCGTTTCCTCGGTCAGTGTCCCCCTTGGAGTGAGAAAAAAAAAAACAAGCATAAAAAAGTCAACACATGTAGTACACAGGGCAGCCAGCAGAGGGAGACACAAGACCTGCAATATAAATATTAACCAGCAGAGGGCGAAAAACACATGTAGTGGACATAGCATCCAGCAGAGGGAGACGCAAGACCTGAAATATCAATATAAACCAGCAGAAGGCGAAAACACCTGCAGTACACACAGCACCCAGCAGAGGGAGGCACAAGACCTGCAATATCAATGTTAACCAGCAACAACTGCAATTTAAATATTAACCAGCTGAGGGCAACAAAACATGTAGTACACATAGCAGCCAGTAGAGGGAGACACAACAACTGCAATATCAATATTAACCAGCAGAGGGCGACAACACCTGCAGTACACACAGCAGCCAGCAGAGGGAGACACAAGAACGGCAATATCAATATTAACCAGCAGAGGGCGAAAAATACATGTAGTACACATAGCAGCCAGCAGAGGGAGACACAAGACCTGCAATATCAATATTAACCAGCAGAGGGAGACACAAGATGTGCAATATCAATATTGACCAGCAGAGGGAGAAAAATACATGTAGTATACATAGCAGCCAGCAGAGGGAGACACAAGAACTGCAATATCAATGTCAACCAGCAGTAGGTGGCAACACCTGGAGTACACTTAACAGCCAGCAGAGGGTTACATGAAACCTGCAATATAAATATTAACCAGCAGAGGGAGACACGACAACTGCAATGTAAATATTAACCAGCTGAAGGCAACAACACCTGCAGTACACAAAACAGCCAGCAAAGGGAGACACAAGACCTGCAATATCAATACACGCCCTCTGCTGGTTAATATTGATATTGCAGGTCTTGTGTCTCCCTCTGTTGGCTGCTATGTGTACTACATGTGTTGTCGCCCTCTGCTGGTTCATTTTTATATTGCAGGACTTGTGTATCCCTCTGCTGGTTCATATTTATATTGCAGTTCTTGTGTCTCCCTCTGCTGGCTGCTATTTGTATTACATGTATTTTTCGCCCTCTGCTGGTTAATATTTATAATGCAGTTCTTGTGTCTCCCTCTGCTGGCTGCTGTGTGTACTGCAGGTGGTGTCACCCTCTGCTGGTTCATATTGATATTGCAGGTCTTGTGTCTCCCTCTGCTGGCTGCTATGTGTACTACATGTGTTGTTGCCCTCTGCTGGTTCATTTTGATATTGAAGATCTTATGTCTCCCTCTGCTGGTTAATATTGATATTGCAGTTCTTGTGTCTCCCTCTGCTGGCTGCTATGTGTACTACATGTGTTGTCGCCTTCTGCTGGTTCATTTTGATATTGCAGGTCTTGTGTCTCCCTCTGCTGGTTCATATTGATATTGCAGGTCTTGTGTCTCCCTCTGCTGGCTGCTATGTGTACTACATGTGTTGTCGCCTTCTGCTGGTTCATTTTTGATATTGCAGGTCTTGTGTCTCCCTCTGCTGGTTAATATTCATAATGCAGTTCTTGTGTCTCCCTCTGCTGGCTGCTGTGTGTACTGCAGGTGTTGTCACCCTCTGCTGGTTCATATTGATATTGCAGGTCTTGTGTCTCCCTCTGCTGGCTGCTATGTGTACTACATGTGTTGTCGCCTTCTGCTGGTTCATTTTGATATTGCAGGTCTTGTGTCTCCCTCTGCTGGTTAATATTTATAATGCAGTTCTTGTGTCTCCCTCTGCTGGCTGCTGTGTGTACTGCAGGTGTTGTCACCCTCTGCTGGTTCATATTGATATTGCAGGTCTTGTGTCTCCCTCTGCTGGCTGCTATGTGTACTACATGAGTTGTCACCCTCTGCTGGTTAATATTGATATTGCAGGTCTTGTGTCTCCCTCTGCTGGCTGCTGTGTGTACTGCAGGTGTTGTCGCCCTCTGCTGGTTCATATTGATATTGCAGGTCTTGTGTCTTCCTCTGCTGGCTGTTATGTGTACTACATGTATTTTTCGCCCTTTGCAGGTTAATATTTATATTGCATTTGTCGTGTCTCCCTCTGCTGGTCAATATTGATATTGCAGGTCTCATTTCACCATCTGCTGGCTGTTATATGTACTCCAGGTGTTGTCACCTACTGCTGGTTAATATTGATATTGCAGGTCTTGTGTCTCCCTCTGTTGGCTGCTATGTGTACTACACGTGTTTTTCGCCCTCTGCTGGTTAATATTTATATTGCAGGTCTTGTGTCTCTCTCTGCTGGCTGCTATGTGTACTACATGTGTTTTTCGCCCTCTGCTGGTTAATATTTATATTGCAGGTCTCGTGTCTCCCTCTACTGGCTCTTATGTGTACTGCAGGTGCTGTGTCTCTCTCTGCTGGTTAATATTTATATTGCAGGTCTCGTGTCTTCCTCTGTTGGCAGTTATGTGCACTACATGTTTTGTCACCCTCTGCTGGTTATTATTCATATTGCAGGTCTCGTGTCTCCCTCAGCTGGCTTTTATGTGTACTACAGGTGTCATGTCTCCCTCTGCTGGCTGCAGTGTGTACTGCAGGTTTTGTCACCCTCTGCTGGTTAATATTCATATTGCTTTTGTCTTGTGTCCCTCTGCTGGTTTTTGGCTGTGCTGCTGGCTGTTGTGTACTGCAGGAGTTTATAAATAGTAAATGTTTTTTCAATGTTGTCCTCCAGCCTTCACAGGTGTTGAAGACTGCATCTTCTGATATTTGTTTGAGGGTTCGTCTACCTTGCATGTCTACCGAGGGGAACAAAAGGTAATGGAGTTGAGATCAGATTTCTTTGGAAAGGTAATGGATTATCCTGCTGACTTGCCAGCAGATAGAGACACGACACCTGCAGTACACATAACAGCCTGAAACCCTAACATAAAACCCTAACAGACAATGTTAGGTTTTGGGCAGTGTGTGGGGTGTTGACAGAGTTAGGGTTTGGACAGTGTGTGATGTTGACAGTGTGAGGGTTTGGACAGTGTGTGTGATGTTGACAGTGTTAGGGTTTGGACAGTGTGTGTGATGCTGACAGTGTTAGGGTTTGGGCAGTGTGTGTTATGTTGACAGTGTGTGTGATGTTGACAGTGATAGGGTTTGGGCAGTGTGTGTGATGTTGACAGTGTTAGGGTTTGGGCAGTGTGTGTGGTATGTTGACAGTGTTTGGGTTTGGACAGTGTGTGTGATGTTGACAGTGTTAGGGTTTGGACAGTGTGTGATGTTGACAGTGTTAGGGTTTGGACAGTGTGTGTTATGTTGACAGTGTTAGGGTTTGGGCAGTGTATGTTATGTTGACAGTGTTAGGGTTTGGACAGTGTGTGTGATGTTGACAGTGTTAGGGTTTGGACGGTGTGTGTGAAGTTGACAGTGTTAGGGTTTGGGCAGTGTGTGATGTTGACAGTGTTAGGGTTTGGACAGTGTGTGTGATGTTGACAGTGTTGGGGTTTGGACAGTGTGTGTGATGTTGACAGTGTTAGGGTTTGGGCAGTGTGTGTGATGTTGACAGTGTTAGGGTTTGCACAGTGTGTGTGATGTTGACAGTGTTAGGGTTTGGGCAGTGTGTGTGATGTTGACAGTGTTAGGGTTTGCACAGTGTGTGTGATGTTGACAGTGTTAGGGTTTGGGCAGTGTGTGTGATGTTGACAGTGTTAGGGTTTGGACAGTGTGTGTGATGTTGACAGTGTTAGGGTTTGGGCAGTGTGTGTGATGTTGACAGTGTTAGGGTTTGGGCAGTGTGTGTGATGTTGACAGTGTTAGGGTTTGGGCAGTGTGTATGATGTTGACAGTGTTAGGGTTTGGGCAGTGTCTGTTATGTTGACAGTGTTAGGGTTTGGGCAGTGTGTGTTATGTTGACAGTGTTAGGGTTTGGACAGCGCAAGAGGTTAGGAACTCACTGAGGGCCTCCACTGTGATCTCAGGGTTGCTGCACACTTTTTTCTTCAGCTCCTGCCAGGTGAGCAGATCCAGGACAGCTTGAGGCACCAACTTCACCGGGCCAGCCTGCATGGCTGCAATCTGAGTACCAAAGCAAGGGCATGAAAATCACACACAGGAGACTGACAACACTCAAAATAAGGCATTTTCCTACACCAGGACAGCATGCATGAATGACCACTATTACATACACGATTTTTGTCATTACTCATGTCAAACAAGACAGTTGATTAGTCCTTTGTCATATGTAACATATATGACAAAGACATGTTAATACAAACAGATGACCGTCCTTCTGTGTTTTGTTCGCTCTTGCCGATGGGTCATACTATCAGAATATTCAATCATCCGACCTGTTATTGGTCACCGGATACTCACAGCGCAACAGCCTGATAAACTCTTTGACCACAGTGCTGGTCCCTCCCGTGATCATGATGTTTTACTATAGATCAACTAGGCATGCCTGTTGATGAATACAGAACACAGAAAAAAAAATACTGAAACTATTTGTGCCATCTCCATATCTGGTACCCTTGTGGTGACTCATTGAAATATGTAGACCTTCAGCAACGGAGGAATGGAACAAATAATGGGATTGCATACTCCGTTGCCAATTCTGCCTTAATGTAGCAAAGCAAATGTTTCATAAATGACAAAACCTATTCACTAAAATATATTGTTGAAAATATGATGGCTTGGAAAGAAAGTTTTCAAACACCAACTGATTCTTATGTTTCCACAGTATGCTGGGTCTAAGAGAAGGCCCAAATTACAAAATATTGCTATGAAGATGCCAAAGAAACAGAACACAAAACGGTCGGATCAGACTGTTCGAATGGCAAACATTAAGAAAGAATTTCCTGCACGTTTGGTTCATTGTGATTTTGCAGAAAATAATATATCCAACATCCTTGCTTTTCCGCGTCAGAGGCCAGGACACACCCGGTCTCTTCTGCTCGAATAAACCCGGTCTGACTGAACTCTCCAACAGGCCGGTCCTCGGAGACAAGGAAACTGATCTCACCCAAGGCAACCAATCGGCTACTGAAATAAACACCAGTGACAAACACTCGGCCGACGAAATGATGGGTCTCTAAGAGCGCATCGCTCAAGAGGCAACTGATGGATATTACTTGCTCCTTCTGCTCATCCATAATTGCGCATGTGTAGGATATTACCAAATGTCTGTATTTTGAATCGACTAGACTGTAAAATATGTTTTACAGCTGGAACTGCATATGAAATCTGCATGAGAACTTATACACATTGATACAGATCCACACATTTGAAGCTCTATGTGTAACGACATTCAGGGCGACTTTTTGCACTTTATCAAACACGCCACAACTTTGACAGACCAAAGATCCCATCCAATTTTACCACAAGGTTGCCCAACAGTAGCAGTGCAAGTAAATGGAAAGATGGCACTGCTGTGCAAGCCTTTCGGTTTTAGTCCCATGCAGGTACCACGGGTCGGCAATGATCATTCCAACTCACTGCCTACTTAATAGTGCAACTTTTTCCTTACCTGAAATCGCTGTAAGGGTGAATGATCCAAGTGCTTGCAAATTTATACATTGAAAATCACAAAATATATTTAAGTATTAATATAGATAGAAAAGTTTATAAAATAAAAATAGTTTTATACATTAAAATGATATTTAAATATTAAACTGTTTGATACATCAAACATTCTTCCCATTGTAATTATGAGGTTTTAGTTTACCAATGTTTTTCATTACTTGCCCTCAGAGTATATTACTGTCATATCCTGATGAGGAATGTAATGGCAAAGCATGTTTAATGTTTCACACCACTTAGCACACTACAGATTCATGATATCTGCATATGTACAGTATATTGCCCTGTTATTGTAAAATGTGCTTCCGCTATAACCCAATACAAACTGAACATGATCTGAATCCATCTGTTGTATGGGTGCATTCAAACTTTTGATGAGATTACCATACAACCCATCTGGGCCTCTACTTTATCTGCACACACTACCTGTAACTTGTGCTCCTCTTTTATGATCCATTTTTACTACGATGCAAACAAAAGAGTAAAAATAATTAAATAAATACATAAATAAATAAAATGCACACAGGATTGTGTATCTTTTTCTTTTAGAGAATGAAAGCTCCTGTGTTTTTTGTGAATAGCCACTCACCAGCACAGAGTCCACAGCTGGGAAGTCTTCAGCTCCAGCTGACAGCCTCTCCTGTGAGTTGTTTCCACATGATTCCTGGAAGGGCCAGCACCTGCCATTATGGCACCAAAGCCATGATCAGTCTATACACTAAAAGGTGAGCCGCTAGTCATTTACTATACCAGCTGAAAACAGGGACAGGAAGTGGTGTCACATACCAGGAAGTCCTTCCCCCAGAGCTCTGCACCCATGAGCTGGCCAATCCACTCAATTTTATGGAACTCCCTACAAGAGGGGTTAGGCACATAGCTGTCCCTGGCTTCACTTGTACCCTGAAAAAAAAGGTTAAAATTAAATGTGCACTTCCACATGAACTAAAAGCCCGGATCATTCCCACTGACTTACTGTACTATTCAGAATAAAGCCTTAAATGGAAGGTCACAACAGCCATTACCACTCTCATGTCCTGTTATTACCATAAGAAAAAGTAATGTGAAAAAACTTCTAGAAGTGAAACAAACACATTTTTCACAGTCTTTGACATTGAAGGCCCTGCTCTAGCCAAATATGCTCCCTGGTTAAACTGAAAAAAACAGTGACGATGTCAAAGTTCACTGCACAAGTCAACATAAAATTAGACTGACACATTGAGTATCAGGGATATTATATGGTGTACTTGTAGTCCAGCGTCTTATCCTACTTATCAGAGGGCTACACACAAAAAAATATCTAATTTCCTTAAGTGCATTTACTCTTTCTGCATGACCCACCCAGAGGCCTGACATTTACTCTTACAGTGTGACACAGTAGTGACGTGGGAATAAAGTTTCATTGAACCAAAAATTGGAGGATCTTCCATACAACTATCAGTGAAGCAATGATTTCAACCAATGACCGCATTGACTTAAGAGAAAAATGTATTTGTTAAGGTTCAGACAGACAGCTTAAAGAAGCTCCAACCTAATGGGGTTCATGAAACATAATTTCAACTATCACTACATAACATCCTTACTCTATATGATGCATGTCTTATACCAATCATTATTTATAGTTGTAATGTGTAAACCTTGGGTAATGATGTAAAAAAATGATGTGTTATACAATAAGAGGGAATATTCAGAGGTCTGAATAGCATTTTCTACTCTTCATTATAAAGTGTGAAAACTATTGATGCACTTTCAAAAAAGTTTCCTCAGTATCATAACACATAACATAACATAACATAACACTAAGAGCCACCTAGAAAAACATATTCAACAACAGGCCATTCACTTGGATAGATATGTTGTCTTAAAGTCCCACCCTCCAAGCTGCGGGCCTGGGGCAGAGCCACGTACACCTGGGAGATCTCCACACAGTCCAGTGCCATGCCCTGCGACACAGCGACTTGCGCAGGGGAAACACTTTTACTTTATATTACACATTCACACAGATTAACATAGACACACACCAACCAAGCACATAAAGTTCTCATCCAGCTATGCTATAAGTCTATAAAGGAGTATTTTTAAAAATATGTGTGACTAAAATATAAAATTGTGTTGGAAACCTTATACAATTACCAATTTGGTTCAGCTGAGTCTATATCATGATGAGCCAGGTTTCCGGTGCCCCAGTTTGTGCTGCTGGGCAGGAGACGGGCTGATAGGAAAGCTGCTTGCTCAGGAGAATCACTCAACATGATGCACTTCAAATGCTATCTCACAAAGGCAGAAAATCTTCCAACGTGATTCAAAATGTAACCATTTAAATCAGACAGACTTTTCGTGGTGGTTTGACAAAAAGTGAAGGAAACCACTTGGTATGGATGCTGAGCACCTTTTGAAACTGTGGCTGAATGCTTTGATATTGTGTGACACAAGATTTATCCATTTTGTCAGAGTAGTATCTTCCCATTAGCTGCCTCTGCTTATTTGCTGGTAGAATCGCATCTTTACGCTGAGGTTTTTAAATTACCTTGTGTCACTCCACTCTTCCATCCTTTAATCTTCTCTGAGGTCCGACCCCCTGCTTAAACTGAGACTCAGTCCAGTGTTCCACTTCCTTGAAGGACTGGAAGTCCTCCAACAGGGCAGTGATTGCCACCTGTTCCAGGTGTTTTTATTTACCTGCCAATCAATGTGCCCAAGTGAAACCCACCATCTGTCCATGTTTTGCAATTATTCTCCATTTTTACATTCTGTAGAATGGACCATCTGCTTAAAATCGTACTGGATCCTGGTGACCTGCTGTGCTAGTTTTAGTTCCCACAATAATTTAAACTTTTACATTTGACCTGCAAATTGCTCTTAATTTTACACTTAATGACACAAAGAGATATGCATGTCATACAGGGTAAAGTTTACAGATGTATTTGATTGCTTTCAATCAGTTGGAGCAACAAATGCTTTCGTTTTGTTCCAATCAGCTTAAGGTTTGGAAATCCGGTCACTGAAACCAAACCTTTGGTGGAAAATAGGTTTAGTAACACAGCAAATGCATTAAAATTAGCTCCATGGTTTTTTGCTTAGAGATTTTTAACAGATTAAACTGATCAAACAATCGGCTCTATCAGTATCCAGTATGCCCAAGCTCAAGAGTCACTGTTCTCAAGCTTGCCTTTTATTTGAAAACCATAGACATCAAGCATGAAACTTGTTCTTCTGTTTGAGATGAGTGGTATAGACCAAAGCAAAAACCTCCTCTCTGGTCTGCTGGGGTGCCGGGCTGGAGTGAAAGAGGAGCACCACCACATATATTTTTCTTCACTGGAATTTGTTACTTGTAGCATTTGTTATACACCAATCAGCCATAACATTACGACCACTTGCCTAATATTGTGCAGATCCCCCTTTTGCCGCCAAAAAAGCCCTGACCCTTCGAGGCATGGACTCAACTAGACCTCTGAAGGTGTGCTGTGGTATCTGGCACCAAGACGTTAGCAGCAGATCCTTTAAGTCTTGTAAGTTGCAAGGTGGGGCCTCCATGGATTGGACTTGTCCAGCACATCCCATAGATGCTTGATTGGATTGAGATCTGGGGAATTTCGAGGCCAAGTCAACATCTTAAACTCGTTGTTGTGTTCCTCAAACCATTCCTGAACCATTTTTGCTTTATGGCAGGACGCATTATCCTGAGGCCACTGCCATCAGGGAATACTGTTTCCATGAAAGGGTGCACATGGTCTGCAACAATGCTTAGGTAGGTGGTACATGTCAAAGTAACATCCACATGAATGGCAGGACCCAAGGTTTCCCAGCAGAATATTGCCCAAAGCATCACACTGCCTCTGCTGGCTTGCCTTCTTCCCATAATACTTCCTGGTGCCATGTGTTCCCCAGGAAAGCGACACACACGCACCCGGCCATCCACGTGATGTAAAAGAAAAAGTGATTCATTCAAACAGGTCACCTTCTTCTAGTGGTCCGTGGTTCAGTTCTGATGGTCACGTGTCCATTGTTGGCGCTTTCAGCAGTGGACAGGGGTCAGCATGGGCACCCTGACTGGTCCGTGGCTACGCAGCCCCATATGCAACAAACTGAGATGCACTGTGTGGTCTGACACCTTTCTATCAGAACCAGCATTAACTTTTTCAGCAATTTGAACTACAGTAGCTCGTCTGTTGGATCTGACCACACGGGCCAGCCTTTGCTCCCCACATGCATCAATGAGCCTTGGCCGCCCATGACCTTGTCGCCAAATCACCGCCTTTTCTTTCCTTGGACCACTTTTGATAGGTACTGACCACTGTAGACTGGGAACACCCCACAAGAGCTGCAGTTTTGGAGATGCTCTGACCCAGTCATCTAGCCATCACAATTTGGCCCTTGTGAAAGTCGCTCAAATCCTTACATTTTTCCTGCTTCTAACACATCAACTTTGAGGACAAAATGTTCATTTGCAAAAAATGTTAGGGCTGATTGGTGTATATGTTTATTGTAAATTTGCAAAAAGAAACCTCTTTGTGTTACTGTGCTTTTGCTTTATTTAAAAATGTACATGACGCGGTGATTACAAACCACAGAAAGTATTGAGACATTTGACCGCTCTGTTGTCATGGTGTATTATGTCCACCAGAGGAACATAATATGCCTTTACTTGCAACGTAACAATTTTTATGTCCCAGCTTTCTCTGTAATTTTCACACTCCCGAGCCCAGTAAAAACAGCAGGTAAACAATAAAAATGATAAGCTGGTGTACATTATAATGTTTTGCCTAAAACACTTTTGAGTGTGAGACCCTTTTGCTGACTCAAACAGAACAGCCCACAGAAGCCATGCACCTGTGAAGGAGCAGCATAGACCTCACTTGCAATTATCAAGCAGGACCTCATCAGCAGGAGGCAGGATTGAACCCACCACCTTAAGCTTCAGGAAAGTAATCCCAGCATGCAGTGCCACAGTCACTGTGGAGAGTACTGTCAAGTTAAGCTCTTTAACTGCAAAATAATATTTTTGGCAGTGCCTTCCAACCTTTTTGTTTTCCCTGTTAGTTGCCTGTAAATAGTTTGTAAATATTATTGTTTATATTCTATATTGTTAGAAACACTGTGCACCTTTATCATTGAGTGTGCCACTGTCTTGTTTTGTGTCCACATTTGTAAATACACTTTTGCACACTACTCCTGCTTTCCTGGCTGTTCTTCCCACCCTGTGTATATACTTCCCCTGGACGTAACAGAAGACAGTAGAAGTAAGGACCAGACACAGATGTTTCCAGAACATTTATTACAACAGCATAAAGGCTGTTAAGAGCTCAGCATTTGAGGGGAAAACTGGTTGTTTTATCATTGGTTCCTTATCATTTCTGATTTATTTTCACATAACATTTTGATTACATCACAACAGACATCAACAAAGCAGTGAAAGCCTTGGATGGGCCAGCACAAACATGTCTGCCTCTCAGTCATGCATTCCACAACAACAGCAATCTCTCCCTCTCTCTCACTTCTCCTTCTTGGTACCTGAAAGAACAGATTAACTGTGGAAACCTTTCTGGTTGAGAAAAGAGTATTGCTCTCACCTGCAGCGTTTGAGAGAAGGCATGCGATCACGCTCATTGTTGACCTTTTACTCAGTCTAGAATAGTTATACTGCATATCTCTTTTAAGGTGGTTCGTGGGACAAGACAAATGGCTTTGGAGAGGAGTAAGCAAAGGAAATTAAAATTATCTTCGAGAACCTGACAGAATTTAGGATAATGTGATATTTGCAGTGTTTCTGTTTTCACATAAGGGCTTCGGGCAACATCTTTTGTTTAGTGATCCAAATAGATTATAACCTGCAGTACAAATAGGAGCCACCAGAACTGTCAGCACACAGTGCAGTATGAACTATGAACAGTAGCCAGCAGACGGAGACACTACACCCGCAATTTAAAGAGCAACCAGCAGAGCAAAACACCTGCACTACAAATAGGAGCCACCAGAGAGAGACACTTAACTGTCACTGAACAGAACAGCCGATAGAAAATACCTGCAGAATGAACAGTAGCCAGCAGAGGGAGACACTACACATACAGTCCAAATAGATTATAACCTTTAACAGTTGAGAAATATTGACAAAGGTAGTAATTTAGCTACCACGCAGACAGGATTAATATCCATTATCACGCAGACAGGATTAATACCCATTACGAATAGACACTACACCTGCAATCGAAAAACATTGAAAACCTGCAAAAGTTTAGATAATTTAGATTATCTACCGGTGTCACGGAAACGGGATATTGAATCGGCTGCCATACAAAATGTACACAACCAAAAATCAGTGAATAAAAAGTTTTTTTTATCCAGCAAATAGCAACAAATACCACATCCACCAAAGACATGCTGTGGTGAGGGATTTGGTATTTATTAGATTAGACAATATTATCATAATAGTATGGTTACTATAACAATAATTTGTTAATGATCATTTGTATGTAATTGCATGAGATTTACAACAATATTAACCTTAATAATGTTAGCTGAAAGATGTAGACCTTTGATAGTTGACATTTTTTCAGAGAATGGATGTTTCTTCAGCTAAGGAGGATTTAGTTACGTTTAATGATTAATTTTTATACAGGGCATTTAATACAGAATTCACATCTCAGCATGCTAATTCAACAGTGACACTACTAAGGGTTTCTTAAGGGTTGTATGTAAACAGCAATTTGGTATAAATGTAGCATAGTGGAATTGTTTAATATTTATCATGGTGTGAACATGGTGGAAACATTCCGTAAACTGTCAGTTGCAATCATACTCAAATTAAAATGGAAGCAGAATATTTTGTTGGCAGAAAATTGCCCTGTGTGCCTACCGGAGACTGCTTCATACCTCATATTTAAAAGCAACATGGTGTGATGCACAAGTTATTTTTAAACATGGTTCTTCTTTCACTTCCTCAAAATTAAATTTAGGAAATAAACATTTTGCTATTTAGTGACACAGCAGCTAAAAACATGTGACCACCAAAATAGTTTTGCTACTCAGGAATGAAAGATCTCCACTTTTCTTTCCTTACTCCATCACTTAAAAAAGAGGATATCTGGAAAGACTACACATTATATATAGATTAGACTCAAATGGGCAATTGGTAAGATAAATTATTAATAACAATGTTCATATAAATTTTGCATGATTGTGACATCTATCAATTAGCGAATTTTAAGGGCACATGTAGACTTAATAGGCAGGCATGGCAGAGAGAAATCAAGATTATCACTTACAGAAATATTCTATGCCTTATTTATTGACGATACAAACTCTCATCTTGGAAAAATATAAATCTATTTGCAATGTGACTATTCTGTGCTCATCTATGTAGAGCTGTAAACCTAATCTTCTCATCTGGGTGCAAGTTTGGCCCTTAACCTGTCCCAGAACACCGCGCGCTGATTTGGGTCCTGTGGCCACTCTAGGTAGGTGCGGGTCTTCACCAGTCTGGCGAGTCTGTGATGCACTGACAGCTGGAAAGGAGAGATCTTCTCCAGGAAGACGAGGATCAGAACGTCCTTGCGTTCCACCAGCAGTCGATGGTTGGCCAATCTCAACTCCAGGGCGCACCAGTTGCTGCGGAGATAGTTTGTGCTGACCAGGCAGAGGGTCCTGCGACTGCTATACAGGCTGTCTGTGATATTGTCCACAATGTCTTTCCCCAGCTGGAAGTCTCGGTTATGCAGGCAGAGGTTTATGTAAGGGGGGCCTCGTTTCTCTAAGTTGGGCAGCAGCTCCTCAAAAACCCAAGGCTCATCGTTCCCACAGTAAGAGACGAAAGCATCAAAGCAATAGCGTGGCCCAGCTCTAGGATGGAGAACCTCATCCAGCCAGCCATGAGCACTATGAAGGAGAGCAATGAGGTACGCATTAGCCGGTCTATGCACTAGGGCTACCATGATGAAAAATATTAACCCAAATGTTGTCGACATACACAGCACAAAATCCACTTCTGCAGAGCAGTTGTGCTCGGCGTAATTCTCAAAGTTCTTCAAGTCATTGTGCTCATTTACACACCTCACATCTTCCAGTAAAGGTGCCTGTATGAAAATTGCAGTTTTCCTCTGTTGTTTCACCCACTGAATGAGCCAAGCATTATCACAACAGCAATATAGTTTTAAATCATAAATGTAGAAATATTTTAAATTAATCATGTGTTCAACAAAACTTTCCATTATGTAGAAATTGTTACTGATTTTCAAATATACCATTGTCAAGGATCTGAGATCTCTGGTCAGACCGCCCTCCAAAGAGTCAATTCGGCAGTCATACAAATACAGTGTCTCTAACCTGGTCAGGTTGTGAAAAATTATACCAAGGTTGGGTTGAAGATTTAAGTCTATATTGTAAAGCCTCAATTTCCTTAGATGGACAAGGTGATTCAGGTCAGACAAATCTAAAAAACGAGCTGTTAAGCTAGAAACATATTCAAAGTCTTCAATAAACCTGAAGTATTTCCCCATAAATTGAGATCCACAGAGTAGTTGTTCAGTCTCCACATTTACTTTAATGATGGATTCAAAAAACGGTCTTTCACAGTCCTCAAAGGAAACGATCTGGCCCATTATGTCCAGACTGAGACTTGAGTTTGGTTTGCTGTCACTGCCAATAATGATATGGATGGGCCATAGTCCAGAACTAATGGTTACATTTGTTAACCTACTTGGTATGCTGTCAAAAACATAAGTCAGATTTAGTTTTACGAGTGATTCAGAACTTTGAGGTTGGAAGGATCCGACAGTAAGTTCTTGGAGAGAGACGAGATTCCTTAAAGCATTTTCCTCAATGCGATTTAATGGATTATCTCCCATTATGAGGGATTTTAAGTTATGCAACTCAGAAAAATAATGAGTTTCAATATGTGCAATATTATTGCTTTCAAGTTTTAATACTTTTAATTTAGCCAATCCTTGAAAAGCATACTTTTCTATCCTCTCAATTAGGTTATATGACAAATCTAAGGATTCAAGATTCACCAAGCAAAAGAATTGTTGTACAGGTACATTACTTATTCTAGTGAATTTGAATTCTAAGTCAGTTAGCCGTGTGACCAGGTAGTGCTGGTATTTGCAAAGTAAAATGAATTTTGAGATATTAAAGGCATTTTTTGTCACAGTTAATTTTGTTAGGTTTGTTAGTACATGAATAAATGTTAAATCCAAACTAACTTCTCTTGCAGTTATTAAATCACCATTAAATGTCAATGTAGTGAGTCCTACACAGGCTTTGACCGCAGAAAGGGAATAGTTACTGACACTATGATACGACAAATCTAGATTTTTTATTGAGAACGTGGATACTGTTTTACAAATATTTTCCAAATCAACATCTGAGCTGCCTTGATATTTAAACATATAGATGTTCATTAACCCAGACAATGGAAGATTATTTAGACTGAATTTGCTTTCCTTTATATCAAGGGTTGATATATTCCTAAAGTATTTCAGTGTATCCTTCCTATGTAACTTATGTTCTTAAATATTAAAGACACATTCTGGAGACTGTGGAAAGTAGGCAGCTTACTAACTGTCATATTCAGAGATGAACAGTTTTGGTATTTTAAGACTGGTATATCCCTCTCCTCAACATGAATCTTCCGCAGTGAAGTGACATTTATTACTCTACAAAATATGTCTGCTATTGCCTGTACACAACACTTATTTATACTGAGGTCTTCTAGCTGTGGGACTTCACTGAAAACTTCAGGTGCTATGACATTCATTTTGTACCGAAATAGCTTTAAAACCCTAAGTTTAGGTAGGTCAGAGAATGTATATGGCTTGATGGACGCTTCTGCACAGTCTTGGTCGATGCATTGCTTCAATTCTAAAAACGACAACTTTTCCAACCCCTGAAAGGCACCTGGATGAATGTGAGTAAGACAGGCAAAAATGCTGAGATACTTCAAACTGGAAAACGCAGAAAATGTGTTTGGCAACAGCAGGTTGACATCTGTTCTCTTTGTGGTGATATGGAGAATCTCAAGATTTGCTGGAAGCCCAGACAGATCCTTCTTGAAATCTGTGACATCCTCACAATTTCCTGTTAATATTTCGCGTGTGGGGTTCCATGATAAAGGCTCATCAGTGACCACACATTTGCTTGTCCTCAAACCATCAGCAAAAAGACCCAAGAGAAACGCGACCCAAAGCCAACAGCTGATGACCACCATCTTTCCTAAGTGGACAGAGGCAAAAACTTGTGTCATTTACATGACATTCATTTAACAGATGCTATTATCCAGAGTGGCTTACAATGTTGAAAACTGGAAGTGCACCCATCTAATTATGAGTAATAGTACCACACCTTACCTAGGATAAGCATGCACATGAGCACAGTCACTAAGCAACAGTGCCAGTCTGTTATGCTAGTCCAAGTTAACACACAACCCATAAATACCACTGGTACATTCAATAAAACATGGGAGACACCTGTGGGAAGGTCCCAAGTGAGGGCCAGCCCACCAGCTCAGGACACCCAAAAGGATTACTCCAAGGTGTAGGGCTTACTCCACCATTGAGGTATGCCATAGATCCCTAGTGCTGTCAAGTTTGAAAGGAGTTGGGAAAAAAAAACAGCGAATAAGTACTCACCTTGCAGTTGATGGAGATCTACCCTTTACTTTGTGTAGAATAAGCCTCTGGGCTGACCTTTAAGTGAGACATCACACTGCTCTGAAAGGATGTGGTTAATTCATTTTTAGAGCGAGTCATGATTCTTCTTCAGCTTCCTCCAATTTAAGTTCCTCTTTCAGAAAGCTGCTCATACTCTCATTATAATTTATTTTTTATACTTAGCATTTGATGACAGGCCAGGAGATATCAACATATTCCAGCATAAAAACTGATGCGAGCTGGTTGTTCATAAGATATTAAGGAAGCGCAAGAAGTTGACTTGCTTTCATTGTCTTCTGATGTTGTAAACTGAAACAGCATAGAGGCACCCCTGTAACGGTCAGAAGAAAAAGTTGATAACCGAAAATGTGAAACTTCTGGATCCAAACTTGGTGCTATGCTGAAACATGGTGTGTTGAATCAACCATTTCTGACACAAATGTATTGTAGTCTGGCTGAACTGTTGACTGACAAAAACAAATCACCCAGTCTCCTGTTATGTTAGGTATAATTACCAACCTCTGCTTTTAATAATTCAAAGTCCTTTAAGTTTACCAATTTCATTTATATTATTTATTTCATGAGTCAAAGTTGTGCCACAGAAAACCAAAAACTGCTGTGTTTTTGCACCCACCGTCAAACCCATATAAAAATTCTTAATGTATATAAAAAAGCAAAAAGCAAAAGAGAAGGTAAGCTTCCTTTCATATCTTGAATTCCTTTAATATGCTAACAGGTGAGAGTAGAGACAGGAGAACGGGAACTCAAAGAACTTTTAGAAGCATCCCACTGTAGACACACACGCGCAATGGGAGTTTTATGGAAATAACCCGACTCGGACGGTACATGTGCCAACCTGCATGCCATTTGTTCTATATAGGGGGATATTTTTTTACATCCCCTCCAACTTCCAACACTATTCCCTGTTCAGATTACGCAGAGAACACAGGATTATCTTATCCTTAACATATCTGTCTGTAGTATGAACTGTCATTGTTCCAGTCACATCGGCCCTCTGGTAACACTCACTGTCCCCGGGTCAGGCTGCTGCGCTGCCTCGCTCACTGTCATACAGTCACTGGCAGCACAAATACCACATGGTGGGTAGCTGTTCATGGGGTGCTGCTGACAGAGGGCAGCTCATGGGGTGAAGTGCATCTGGGTATTGGTATCACTGGGTTTCACCAATACAAGTGCAGACAGGCCATATGGGGCTCAGAGCTCAGTGTTCTGTAGATCAATAGGCCCTCCTTGTTGACCAGGTGCTGGTGGTGTTCAGTAAATCAGCAGGCCCTCCTTGTTGGCCAGATGTTGGCGGTGTACCTGGTCTTGCTCCAGCTCCTCATGGCTGGGATGCCAGAGTCGAGCCAGAACGCGCTCTATGCTGAGGGCGTAGACTGTGTGAGAGGGCACTACCTGGCGATGTACCTGCCAACAAGATCCACACATCGCACATTTTTTAGTTTTGGTATTTTTCTAATTAAAAAAAAAAAAGTTTACAGTCCACCTGCTGGCAAAACAGACAGTCCTACACACCAACGCCAAAAATGTACCTGCATTCAGCAGCTGGTGGGTGGACCTGAGAGAATCTGTGTGCTATGCAGTTTACCTGTAGGGCCTCCAGCAGGTCAGCGATACTGATTGGGGGCAGGGGTGCTGGTAGAGAGTGTCCGCAGCATGCCAGCAGAAGCGCAGCCTGCTGCTCCGCCTCATCAGAAGACACCTGGGGGGGTGGGCCTGCCGGGAGAGATGCACTGGCAGGGGGGCTGTACGGGGAGGGGGTGAGTTGGGTTAAGGTTAGACCTGTTCGCCATTGGTGAGCAGCAGAATATTCATGGACACGCTTCAGTCTAACTCAAGGTAGAAGGTTAGAATTTTTACTATAATTCAAGTGGCGTGATGGGGCTCCTCACCACTCAGTGACGGCTTGGTAAGCTGCTACGCTGTTCTTTAGGTAGGGCTGAGGCGTGATATCGCTGCCAAATGCATAGGGGAAGATCCCATCTCTCAGGCGGTAGGCTTTCCTACGGGAGATGACTGCAGTCAAAACCTCCTTTAGGTGAACCTGCATGGGAAAAATAAAGAAATAGGTTAGTATACAGTGTATACTAACCTATACTAACCTAGTATATAGTATTTCAGAGATATAAACCTGACTAACTGTCTAAATAAGAGCAATCAGGTTCAAGTGAGTGTACTGCAGCGTAATGATTCAGAAACTGGGTCGGGTAAGGTACGGAACTGGTGCTCTTTTATTCTATATCGATATCTTCAGCAACGTCTTGTCTGTGTAAAGATTTTTCACTTCCCATTTTAGGATATTATTTAACTTTTCTTTCAGCAACAACACTTTAAAATTCTTCAACTTGTGATTTAAATATGACCCTTGGCCTGGCTGTTGTTTTGCATTATTGATAGCTGTATTGACATCATTACGAATCTCCCTCACCCACACCAGACAGCTGCAACACTTTACTTTCGGGTAGCAAAACAGCACGTGTTTAGCAGCAACAAACAAAACATTAAAATGGATCTACAAAGAATAGAGAATGCAGAAAACATTAACTACAACTGCGATCATTTAGCACGGACGATCAAAGAGTAAACAAATAGTAAGTCAAAGAGTAAAACTGCACTTTCAGTAATGCTGAATGTTTCCCTCAGTAAAAGTGAATTCTCAGTGGTGTTACAGGCTTACCTCCACAGCATAGACCAGCATGCTGACAGCATCCTCAGTGACGTTGTCCAGGCCCAGTTCAAAGGCAGTTACCATGGTGCGGGCCTCCAGCTGGCCACGTGTGGGTAACAGCAGAGTGTGGGCGCTAAGGCGGAGCTCCTCCTCCTCACCGAGCCCGGTCTCCCGAGGGCTGAAAGGCTGGGCTGCACTCAAAGGGTTCTGGGGCTGGAAGCGGTGCTGAGGGCAGAAACAGACGGGAGTCAAGGTCACGCAAAAATATGCGACCATAACAATGATCTATGGTCTGCCACTAACAGTGTAAGACACTCAAGAGGCATAAAAATTACTGCAGGCATTGTTTCACAGCATGTTTACAGCTAATAAACTACAACAATGTACACAATAAAAATTACACAATGCAACCAGAAATCATTGTTTTGGAATATCATTTTCAATGGGTGCTCAGGTATTCCTCATTTCCCTACCTTGCTTCCATTGGGACATGCCACAAGTACACAAGAAAGGAAAGGAGTAGAAAGTATTCAAGAACCAGGCCAGGATTACTGTGAGGCCAGACTGTTCATGAGTGATGGAGACATGCATTGTGGAACTTGCAGTTAAAATAAATTGATGCATCTTTTGTTGAGGAAGACAAACGGGGACAAATCTTGTTGCTCTATTAACAACTCTAATGCTCTGTCATCAGAACCACTTGTGCCTTTGTAACATAGGGATTATAAAAAAAGAATGATGCAGTTTAAGTATTTCAAAAAAATCAAAAACTCACATCAAACTTCTGCCTAACAGAGGAGAACTTCTTCTTTCCTTTTGGCTTGCCAGGCTTCGAGGCAGAGCCACCTGCCCACTGCAAAGAGCCAGCGCCATCTAGAGGAAACACAAAAACCATGCAAGTGACTCACTAACTCATTCAGCAAAAAAATCACATTAAGAAAATATATCTCTGCCATTGATAGCAGGTGTAGAAAAAAATCAGTCCTTAAAAAATGAATACCTGGTGTGGAGACTATGATCTGGCAGCGTGTAAGAATGGCCAGTAGGAAGTCATTATGAACATGCACTGTGGAGGAGGGAAATAGGAAAAAGCCACACATCAGAAAACAAATGTAAACTCAAATTTAAGTAACCTGCCAATACCAAGAAAAAGGTAGCATTTAAAACTGCACTGAAACAACAGGTCCAGTTATGCCCATAGTTAGATTTTAAGGATCAATTGAACAGAAGGAACACCCAGGGGTAGTCGAACCCCATCAAAACAACTCTACAAAAAATCTGCACTGTGATTCAGAATGCAGTTAATATTTTCTTGTCAATCCTTTCTAAGTAATGCAACTGGGGTGAATGAGAAGGCTACAGCTTTATGGGTACAGGTGGAAATTCAAACTAGATAAGTGGACATCTGCCTTCAGATCTCTCATGATTTTACCACCTGTGCTGTGAAAGTTAACAGATTGTTTTTTTTTTTTTTTTTATGAGGACCCATTCACTGCCAGTTATCACTGATAAACATGTTCACCATTGTCCTGTGCGAGTAGTCGCCGGGCCTCAATATCGAACTCCTCCTTGCTGATCTTCTGCTTGAACCACAGTTTCAGGTTTGCCCAGTACCTGCAAAACACAGAACTCTGTATCTTCACACCAAAAACACAACAGGACAATTCTGATCCCAGTTTAAATGCTTGATTTAAAAGTAATTAATGATGTTACTCATCTCATATTTGACCTGAGAGAATGTGTATCTCTTTGGGTCCCTGACACAGCAAAGACTGGAGTTTCACTGATATGGAAGAGGGTTGGTTCGTCACCCAAATAATGATTTGTCATGTCCCATTCAAACACCATATTAATATGTATGCACATGAGGCACTACCTGCAAAAAGTGGAGTGCATATTTACACTAGGGATGCACAACAAAACTTAGTGTTTGTACCCTATCTGGCTATTTCAGACAAAGTACGATAGCATTACATTGATCTTGGGAGTACTGTTGCCCTGTATCGCAACCGGACACATGATTTATCAATCTCTATGACATTCAAGTCCTCCGCAGTTTAAAAACTAGGACACAGTGGCAGTAGGTTCGTTTTCTCTAACCATTGGCAGCATGTATTCCTCCAGATTCTCTTAGACATGGCCACAACAGAGGGATGTGAAATTTGCTCGTCACATATACATTTGCTCAGCACTCCCAAGGCAACTACGAAATGCATTTTCCGAGCTACTTATCCAACGAATTATTGTCCTACTTACAAAGCAAACATGATACAGCTTACTAATTAACAGACCTGTGCCTCCAGTAAAGACATTCGACCAACTAGTTAAGTTTATTGGAAAAGCTAGAGTGACACCAAGTAAATTAGATGTGTGGGCGCACGAGTTATCGTAGTTGCAAAGTTAGCTGGAGTGACGGAGCGTTTCGGTGCGGGAAACAGCACGCCCATACAGCCTATGTCAAGATCAGGAAAATCCCCGGCTTCTACGGCCTATTCCAACAGGCTCGATACCACATTTAAAAAACAGAGAAAAACAGTTCACTACAGAAGAAAAATTTCTGGGCTAACACTGGCCCGTTGAAATTATTATTGCTGCACAATGTTCGTTTCTGGAAAGGCAATGTTAGGTTAACATTTTACTGACACTAGCAGAGGCAGGACACTTACTGTTTTACATTATCCCCAATAGCTTCCGTCAAGTTCTTCTTGGCAACTTCGAGCTCGCTCACATGTGCTGCCATTCCGATTGTCTCCCTCTTTTGTCACCACTCACTTGCTTTATTTTATCTACTAATCAACGTATTCATGCATCCTAATATAAAACGTATGCAGAAGACGCGGGATATGTGCAGACTAAAACACTCCCACAACCAATTTCTCAGACCACAATCTACTGCTCAGAACTATCATCAGCGAAGAAGTAGGTGTGTGGTGAACTGTGTCTATAAAAATGACCTTTATAGGGGGAATAATAACCAATGCAGATTCTACCACATTTACGTGGAAATTTTGTCCTATTATTAACTTAATCCTTGTTTCACGAAAACGTAACGCTACTCGCACAACTGAGTGTAATATGGAAAGACCACGTGATGGATGGAACCAATCAGAACAGCAGTTTTGGTGAATTTAAATGAGATCAAAAAATACTTCTTTCGGGTGGTAAAATCCCTATGCCACCACATGGACAAAGGTGCATTCCTCGGTGGGACATCGAAGTCAAGCTCGAAAATCAGCCCTAATGAGGAAATAATAATTTGGAAAGGAAAGGTCCTCGTTCCCCTTGTGTTTGTCGGTTTTCATTCCAACCTTACTTGCAATGTCTGGATTATAACACGTTTGTAGTTAGAGACGATTTGCCCTCTTGCCCCATTCTGTCAGAAGCAGGCCCATATTTCACATCACAGAGGAGGTAAACAATAACTCAGATAAAGGAATACCTTCATTCATGTGTCATAAGCCACCTGCCCTGACAAACCACAGACACTGCCAAGCATATCAAAGAAACAGCCCATATGGGCCCGATTTGTGTGGATATGAATCGATTACGAGCTGATAAGCTGCTTCATCGCTGCCCACAGGAGGACAACTTCCAAAAACAAGTTACTTCAGAGGAGCACATTAGATGCGTAAAATTAAGCTGCTGTAAAATGAAAAATGGTGCCTTTTGCAGTCAATCTTTGCCAAAATGTCTTCAATCCAGACTAAGCCATTTACAATGCATCTGTAGTTATTAATTAGCACAGTGAATGTGATTGCTCTTTATACCATAGGTGTACAATTTTCTGTCATATTTAAAAATTCTCAGGGCAGCAAAAATTATTCCAAGAAAGTGTACCATCTCATGAGAGAAGGATAGTGTGTTTGTAATTCAAACCTTGTGTGTGTGAGTGTGTGTTCATACCAACTCCGACGTGGGTGGGAACGGAAAGTAAAACAATTTTCATGCCAGTAAGAGTAAACATGCACTCAGCCCACACGTCATTCTCAGGGTTATAAGCTCAGTGTCAATATCAGAGACCGTTCTTGTTCTCTGTGTTAGGATCAGTGTCAGTCTCAGTATCAGTGTTTATGTCAGCCTCTGTGCCTGAGAGATGCACCTGCTCCCAACACATGGTAAGTGTAACAAAAGAGGAAAGATCTTGCCAGAAAAACAAATACATGAATTTTGTAGCTTCACTTATCCAGACTGACCAAAATAGCTTACATTGGTATGCACTACAGTTGTGTATTACAACGGCAATTTACCTGAAGTACCTTGCAGGATACAATGGCCATGCCTGGAAATCAAAACTGCAGCCTTTGAGTTACAAGTGCAGCTCCCTAAAGGTTATGCTCAATAATCTTTCCTCCTGAGACCTGCATCATTCTGGCAGTGTAACACATAGTTCCCTGCTTGTTCACCCTTATCATAACTCAGCCACTCTGTGGTGACAATAATCCATGTTAAACATAGATTTGATGGGTATTTTTTTTTTTTTTTGCAACATGAAGATCTCAGGAACATTTTATGTTGTATATATAACAGTAAATCCTGTGATTGATTGAGCACCTGCAGTGTTTGCCATTACTCTGGCTCAGTGGGTTGAATATCTGTACTGAGTGGGTTTCTTTACTACTGTGCATGCATAGTGTATGGGTATGAGATTCACACTTTGTTCTTAGGTTCGTTTTGCCCCTCTGTATACCTGTGATGTTTCTACATGGAATAACTGTTACCATTACATCTTGAGAAAATAAATTATTACCGAATGACCTCAGTCATGACCACTGGAGCTCCAGACAGTTAACGCCAGGCCGCACACTGGCCCGCAACCGCTGACAGGCGACACCAACATTAAATAGTAAAAGGTATAGTTCCCTGCCCGAGGCGCCACCCCTCCCCATCCTGCAAGCGGAGAGACTGGAGGTCATTTTGGAAGGAAAGTTACACTGATGAGCCCGATCTCCGCTATTTATTTTACATTAGCTTCGTCTGTCTCCCTGACCAGTGCCCTCTGCCCATGTTAATAAGGCACGTATTTGTTCAAACTATTACAGGGACACTGATAATATCGCTTATAAGGATAACGTATACAGGCATGATACGGCTAGTTTAACAGTAACTTAAGTCAAATAATCCGGTCAAGTAATAAAATATGCTTCCAATCAAAAATAACAAAAATTTAGTTTTGTTGACACCATGGCAACGATATTGTGTAGTATCCATTGAATCGGAATAACCAGTTCAGCTAAATTATTTATAAATCATAACCAAATTACAGATGGACCAATCCAAGGGAACCCAACCGAGCATGTTCTTTGACTCACACATGGACAGCGTGAGAGAAGGTGGTGATTATGCAGCTAATTGTACAGATCTGGGTCTATTTTGTGATTGGTGTGAAAATAAGATCAGAATGGACATGTTTAACCGTGTCAATTCACATTCATTGTCCAACAATTCCGCCTGGATTACCCAAATGCTGAAAAGTGCGACGGTACCTCGTTCTTGTCGGTTACCAATAAACCTCATGCAAACTGAGATAGTGAGTAGTCTACTGTTGCGTCAACTCTTAAAGGTCTCTCTCTCTCTCTCACACACACACACACACACACACACACAGACAATGCACACATCCAGAAAGAAGGTCGATTGTAGGCTACAAGTAACTTTCTGCTTTATTCATAGGTTTGAAACGAAGTAGCAAAACACGTCTAAGTCTAAAAACCTGTTAGGCAAAAAAAAAAAAAAAAAAAAAAAAAAAAAAAAAAAAAAAAACCATACGTAAACTCAACAGCATCACTTCTCATTCGCTTTCGCAACTAGCCTACATCGACCGAGCGCTCATGCGACAGATTAGCGATATGACCACATTCAGACAGATTTGTCAATACCACAGCACAGGCCACTGAATAATGTGACAGTGTTCTGTGGGACTTAGAAGGAGTTCATGAAGCTCTACGAAGAATCATGCGCTTTTCCCGACACCCCACCTCACAGTCCCTACGGTTCGCATTTCTTCTAATATTCGTCATGGGGGCCGCACCGTCCCCGGCTGTAACTGCAGGCTGCCCCGACCGATGTGACTGCGATGACCAACTGGTGGTCCAATGTGCGGGGAAAGACCTAACTTTCTTTCCCCCGGACTTCCCACTAGCCACTAGGCAACTCGTACTTTCCAACAACCGAATCCCTGAGCTACCGGCACTGCAGCTCAACTTTTTGTCAGACTTGGTCTTTCTGGACTGCAGTAACAACTCCATCTCAGAGATGACAGAGTCCACATTTGGAAATCTGCGAAAACTCGCTTACCTGGATCTATCCTTCAACAACTTGGCTCAGATTGATGACAGGACTTTCGGACCCCTGGAGAGTCTTGTGATGCTTCGAGTGACAAATAACCCCGGACTGTCCGAGATCCACCCCTGCGCCTTCTCGGAGAACGTGGCGCTGCAGGTTCTAGACGTGAGCCGTAACAACCTGACTGCGCTCAACATCAGTTACCTCATTGCGCTGCCTTCCCTCCGCTCCATCGGACTCAGTGGGAATCCCTGGCAATGCGACTGTGACACTGAGGACCTATGTCTTTGGATGCAGATGGAAGGATTCAAGTTTCAAGGTCATGTGTAATTTCTATTTTTCTCATTTTTTCCCATTTCATTTTGAGTGGTATTACTCCCCTTATGTTCCAGCTCTTCAGCTCTTCCAGAATGTTGAGGGCCATCATCTAATTAGTCTGCTGAACTGTTGAGTTGTCAACTATTAACTTCAAAACGTTAAATGCTACCCATTCGGGTGTTTTTCTTAAATGATGGTTTTTACTTTCGACCCTATGTAAGCCTACTCAGAGCTAGATTCAACCAAACACAATTCGTTTTTTATAACTAAACACAGTTCAAAGCAAACATCTTTTTCTTTGAGTTTGTCAAACTGTTGGAGATATACGTGTATTCTGGAATTAGTTCTTTTAATTCAAAAAAAAAAAAAAAAAAAAAAACATATGCATGGACTAAGGGTCGGATTCTACCTAGCCCGACGCTGATAGATAATTTTAATAAAGCTCTCCACGGGGAAAAAATGGCCTAAGACTAGCCTTAATCCCTTTCCCGGCCCTAAGCGTGTTTGATTGCAATTTTAAAAATTAGAGTATACTTTGGAATTTAAGAGTTTTTTATGCAGAAAATTAACAATTTTAACAGAAAGACTATATTCTGTCCTCAGAAAAAAGTAAGTGTAGATGGAATTTAGTCTGAAGTAAATTCTGCAGTATAAATAACTGTTTTGATAAAGAACTGCCAAAGCCTGGAAAAGCTTACCAAGTCATGCAGCAAGTCCAGATTTCATGCAGTGCTGGGTACCATGTAGACTACAGGTAAGTGATGAGCTTAGGTGAATGGCCTGTTTATGTTATTATGTGTTCTTTGCATTTTCTCAACCCTGTGAAGTATTCAATAGAATACTTGTAGAATTGCATTACTATCACTGTTATTGAGAAATAATCCAACTGCATTTTAAACTGTTAAGTAGTTACAATGATTATTGAGTCACAACATTGTGTATTCTCAGATGTATAGTAAAGAGGAGGAGAATCCAGTCCTGGTCCTGTTTTCTTGAAAATAAAATGCTGGGTATCAGCAGAAACAAGCAAACCCTGTGGTTTTGCAGGACTAATGTTTTAAACTCATACTGTAGAGTATATTCTCATTTGTGATTGTGGTTATAAACAGCACAGAACAGACTCTGGTTGGGATGGTGATTATACATAATAAAATATACTCTCCTGATTACCGTGTTTGTATTCTGTGGTGGTATAGAGCAGTGATCCTCACTCATCCTGGAAAGCCACAGGGTGAGCTGGGGTGAGTTGTCGCTTAGCACCTAATAATCAATTACAATGAAAATTTGGTTACACATTTAATTCACCTCACCTGATGTGTCTGCACCTGCTTCAGAATTTCATGTGAAAACAAAAACCAGAATACACTACGACTCTCCAAGACCTACAGAAAGGACCACTGGTACAGAGTATATTTTTATGGTGACCATAGTGCCAGTCGTGCAGTTTTAGCGTCTGATCCCACTGCAGAGCTAGACAGGCCCGGCTGGGCCCTACACTCTACCCCCGGGCCTCTCTCTCCATTTCTCCCCCTGGGATGAGAAGAATTTAAAAATATATTTCCAGAGGCAATTATTCAACTGTACCTTGAACAGTGCAACACCTCTCAAAATGGATTACAGAAGGAAAATAGCTCTGTTGCAGTTGGCAAAAAAAGAAGTTACACTAACTCTGGGGAAAGAACGATCACAATGTAACTTTGTCTCATCCAAAACACCCGGCTGCTGTTTTGATGTATTTTTCTCTGAGGCTGATTTAACAAAAACATTTATTTTTGTCAGTGGAAAGAAATTAAGTTTCTGTTACATAAAGGGTATGCATATTTTCATGAAGTCAACTGTATCACCCAACGAGCATGGTCAGGTTACACTGACGGTTCAGGACACGTGGTGACCATGGCCAAAGGGGAGTGTACGATGGAATTTCCTTCCAGTTTAACCAGCGGAGGATTGTAATGTAAAGTTACACCCTTACCTCAGTGCATTAGGTTTACCATTGACTCTGTCTGGATTTCTTATCACCACCATTTATCTCTCCCCAATAGTATAACAAAGCATGCCTCATAAAATCAGGTACTGTTGGGGCTCTGGAGAGAGGTCAGTTCAAAAAACAAGTGGCACTGTCATTGAAAGTTAATGGTAGGTAGGTTAGATTACAATGAGTGATGGCGCTGAAATGAGACGCTGAGGTGTTGAGATGGCGGTTAATCTTTCCACTTATTTATTCATTCAGCAGGACGCTGCTTTTAGTTTTTAATGACTAGCTTAAATGACCACAGCAGCTGAAGTTTGTTGTTAATGAGAGGTTTCTGATGTGCATTTAAACAGCTATTTGCCCTGCACAGCTACCTGACACACTGTGCTCAGCATGCTTATTATAGTTTTATAATAAATTGGAAAACGCTGTTGCAGATCATTTTGGGAGCTGAGGTCCAGAGCTTGCTGAGGTCCAGACTCTACTTCCCTTCAGCTTATCAATGTGTACAGTGAAGCAAACTGAGGACACACAGCTGCACAGCTCCTGCGCAATCCCCACCGATGTAGCCTTTCTGTGATGCTCCTGCCTGCCCTCTTCTCAGCATGAGTCTTACGCAGTCATGACATTAATTTTAGTTACACTTTGCTGGACATTGAGTCTTATGTAAGCTGGTGTACAAATTATTGAGTATCCCTGCAGCTGAGGTGACCTGTGATGCAAACCGTATTGTCTCTTAATGGTGATCCTAAGCCACGTGCCCAATTCTCTGCAGTTATGAGGTGTTTCCTTGTGTTTTACAGATGAGGGACAGACAGTGTGCCAGAGTCCCATGGAAATGGAGGGCCGGCGACTGGGAGAGGTGGGCATACAACTGCGGACGGACTGTCATCAGAGGCTAGACTACTGGGACTACGTCTTCCTTGCTGCCATTGGCTTCCTCATCTTCTCTGCCGGCACAGTATCGGCCTGGGTGATGGGGGTGTTGATGCTGATGTATGAACGCTGGGCCAAAACGTTCGAGGGGGAGGAAGATGATGATGAAGAGGAGGTGGGAGAGAGCGGACCGGACCCTAATGGCAATGGGTACCTCAGTAAGCCTAAGGTGTGAGGGAATATGCTCTACAGTGTCAAGGCATGCTCACACTTTTGATTAGCAACGTGTCAACTGGGTGAGCAGATGGAAAATGCAGAGGGGAAAAGAGCCTGATAACAAAGTAAACTTAAGACTCCTGTTTACAGGTTATTCAGTAGGTGTGCTCTAAATGTTTTTTAAAAGAGAAAAAGTGAACCTCTGTTTCAGACCCCCAACTGAGATGTGATAAATTTTTGTGGTTGAGAATGTGGGGTACCTCTACCAATATACTGTGGAATATTCAGCTAGTCTTCATCAAGAAATTCCGCAGCAGGTAAGGGGATAATTGTAAATTTGCTGGTTTGTTGGAACTTTTCTAGCAAGTTAAAATTTCAGGCTCTGGTTTGGATCTACACAAGGCGTGATTGTGTTCCATGCCCTGTCAATCAACTGGAGTTTCAGTGGAAAAAAGGGAATTACAATAAATCAAAAGTGGAATTGTTGCCTTGGTAGTTTAAACCCTTTAAATACTGAAAACCAAAGTAATTTAAACCATTTCCTTCCATAACATAAAACACTCTATACTCACAGACATCTCCTGTACTGGCTAGATATTGTTCTCGGCTCATCCTTCTGTACTCTGTGCTCTTTCTTTGGAGCAGGGTCCAGTACTGCCTGTGCTGGTATACTACCTCTTATTACTCTGCTTTCAACAGCACTCCTTCCTGAATATGCATAACTAGCATATTCACAAATGCCTTATGCAAACACAACAACAACAGCAAAACAAAATATGTTGGCTTCAACAAAACATGTATTAGCTACATCTAAGATGGGACATTCCATTCCCTTTTTTTATTTTATTTTTATTAATTACATTTATTTTTAACATATGTCTGCATACTCCTCCATCAGTGGAGAACATTAATCTGATTCAGCAGGCTGTCAGTGCAGTGAATATTTGTGGTAACACTGCTTCCAACAGCAAATAATTCACTATGGCAGAATATTTACTAATAATAACCAGGTGATTCCGGATGATATTACTTTACTAAGCATAACAATGATACAGCTGTATTGCTGGAGGGAAATATGAAAGCACTTTGATGGGTAGGTGTAACCCAAAATCTAATTTTAATATATATATATTTTATATGTGTGGAAAATACATTATATGAATTGTACAGATTTTCTTGATATTGTATCAGCTACTTCCTGATTTTAATAATGCATTCCTACCCTTTACACCAGCAGAGAGATGCAAATTGGAGTGGATGTTCTTTTACTTTCATTGCACAAAGTTTGGGGAGGCCAAATGCAATGTGGGGTCATAGACTGTGAGCATGGTTGTGGGTTTCTCTTGCAGTTGTGCAAGGTTATTGTGTAATGTTAGGTTTGGCATAAGTAAATGCAATTATGAAAGACTGTATTTTCACTAAAATGGGAATGAAATTGTATAAAATATTCCCTCATTAGCTTTTTTTCTTGAATAATTCTTACCAATGTTTATGCATGGTTGCACCCATAATACAATAAGGTTGAAGGACAAAATACAAAAAAATGAATATAGATGTAGATTGCTTTTAACACTTACAGACAGACAACAATTTAAAACAGACTAATGGCCATTAGAGGAAGTTACTAAATAATGTACAGTGGATAATACTCCATCGACTTTATTCTTTGACAGAATAAAATATGAAAGCAATACAACATTGTTCAATACTTAAAATTTGTTCTATACTTAGAGTATTGTTGTTGGAGGAAGGTGAAGAGGAGGAACAGCTCTGCCTGTGCAAGCTGCTCCCCCAAACACACTTCCCTGGGGACTACACATATTTCACCATGTCAGATGTGCCAATTATCTGATTAAGATATAATAAAAAATCCTCATTTTCAATATTTACATGTAAAAAAGTATGAAAGCTGCAGCTGAAATTTCAAATACCTTGCCTGTCGAGAAGGGCAAGAAAGCATCCTTTCTCAGGAAGTGTCCAGGGTTAAAGGTGTCAGGTGTTTCCCACTCATTCTTGTCAAAAAGCACTGAGTGTAAGTTCACCCACAGTGTAGTGCCCTAAACCCAAAAACATCACACCTCAGTCAGATTTCTTTTTTAGTTCTGGAATATGCAGTTAAACAATTCCCAAACATTTTCAGAAAATGTGTTTTCACAGACCGATCCTTGGTTAAAATATAGCCTAATAAATGTTTACGTAAGAAATAAAAATTGTACTACTGTCTCCATCAAAACAACTACTTTACAATACATGGAACTCAGGAAGTGTGAATGTCAAAGTGTGAATTTCAATGGAAACAATGCCAATATATCAGTGTATCCTGTGATCCACAATAATGGCTGTCATATCTGAGCTAAACGGCCTCACTCACACCCTGATCCATGGCCCCTCACTCACCCTGTATGTCCGGATATTTGATCATGAACAGCAGAGCCCAGTGCAGGGTGGTGAAAGGAGTCTCTCTGCCAGCTAAAAACAGGTCCAGAGCATAAATGATCAAGTTTGTCTGATTGAAACCAGCAGTGGAATACTCGGTATTCTAGCAGGGAAAGGGGAAGAGTGATTATTCACTTCAGGGGTATACACTGCATTAAGACTCCAAAAATTGTTTTTAGATGGTAAAAGTTCTACATCTAACAGGGTTTCATTCCAAAACTGGCTTGTCTCAGTCAGTAGAGGTGATGAACACAGGTACAGGAGGGACCCTACAGCCTCGAAATTTTAGTAATTCAAGCTTTGACTGTGACAGGAGTTTGCCTCCATTCACAATTGATTTAGGGCAGTCAAGAGTTCCTCAGGTGACCACTGCTTTACTTCCTCTCAAAAATAATCCCGGTACCAAGATGGACGCTGTAGACATTACCAAAGTCCTCAAGCCACCTGTGGTAAACAAGGTCATATGTACACCACTTTCTGGGTCTTTCCATCTGGTCACACCAGTGTAACTGGCTCAGTGATTCCCAACTCAAGCTGGTGGTGAATGTTTTAGTAAAAAATATCTGCAATGCATTACCACCAGTGGGTGCTACATATCAGTGGTGGTTGAGGTGAGTTTCCCCCTTCACTGTAAAGAATGCTTTTGGTGTCAAGATAAAGAGCCATTTAAATGCATTCCATTATTATTTATTATTTGCCCTAGGACAATTATGTTTAGCTCTCTGGATGCACATATATTACTTTCAGCCAGATTAACTTTGTTAACTCTTAGTGAGCAGTACATTATTTCCTCTTTCCATTGCCTACTCTTTTAGCTTTTGTGATGATTTAAAAACTACAGCAAAATCTACTTAAGTAGTGAATTATGTATCTGGATTCCTTTAAGGTTGGGCCTAACATTTTATGGCAAGGCCAGGTATTTTATTTACTTTAAATGAATTCACATTTAATTTAACATAGACTATCAATTATAGAGCACAGGTAATGCATGGTATATCTTAACCATTCATCTCACCTTGGTCAGACAAATGTGTGTGCTTCCCACAAAGGGCATACCCCAGGGGTGTCAAACTGCAGTCCTGGAGGGCCACAGTGGTAACTGGTTTTTGGTGTGTTTTAGCACTTAATTGATTAATTAAAATCACTGGTTGGCTAAAGAGTCCACACACCTGGTTTCCAAGGCCTAAAATGGCTGCCAATCGAAAGGAAAGAACAAAAACCCGCAGACACTGTGGCCCTCCAGGACTGGAGTTTGACACCCCTGGCATACCCCATGGCCCAGGGGGAAAGTTTTTGGGTTTTCTGCTTTTGAGGAAATTGTTGAAAAGCAGAAAAGCACAAATTAATAAAAAGTTGGTTGTAAAATCGCATTCGGCAGCAGCCTAACCTCACAAAGGCATTTCCTGTCCAGTGACTTATGAAAGAGCCTAAGTAACTGTGTACTATTGTGGGGTAAAGGCTGTACACATTGGTAGTCTACAATATACTGTAAATACAATCAAGCTTATATGCTTTTGAAATAATATAAATAGGCCTATATGTATATGAATAAGTGACTAAAATTTAGTAAAGATTCATTTTTGTTAGCTGCAAGTTTTCATCAGGGCAATAGTAACAGTACTATCCTCAACAGTTTCGAATAATTTTGGTTGTAGAAAAAGTATTTGTAGTTAATTTATTTGCTAGTATTGGAATGGCAATTCTCTATTATCCGACAATTGACTGCAGACTACAAGTAACTTTTGATTAACAGTTGTGGAGTTGTTAAAGAAAGACCTAAATTCTACAGATCACAATACACAAAGCTGATGTCATGTGTATTAAGTTTGTTTTATTGAGGCATATATGACTATTTGGTTTACTTCTACATTCAAATTCTGATTATTGTTTGTGTGACTACATTTTGGCTGTTGCTCACTCATTACAGATTCTGTGATGCTTGACAGAAACAGATGGAGAGCGAATGTTCTGAGATGTACTCACTGCAATTTAGTGAAACAAAGGACCCACGCACAGCCCCACTGGTGTGGATAACTGGTATCGGGCGAGATTTCCAAGGGCCAGCTTTTCCAAACTTTGGAACATCTTTTAAAATGTGCATTGCGTGCACTTCACTGATATTTATGTCTACTGTGGCCTACTCCACATTTAATTCTTATGAAATAAATTTATGAAATAATTTACTACTGGTATCTGTACAAGTACTTCAGGATTTTTTTTTTTACTCAAAAATACCTGATCAAACATTACATATCTTTAAACTGAGATGGTGTATGACTTGTCATGTGCAAGCAACAGTAAGATTCAGAATGGATATTTAAATTCCATCTCTGCTTATACAAGATTTTTCATTGTCCACAGCATACTGTATTCTTCTGGTTCTGGTGTAGATGTTGGCACATGCACATGCTACATGCATGTCGTACATTTCTGTAAAGGGCAAAATTACTATTCGTAAATCTATTTGAATATAGTCTGTAAAGTGTTTTTATGTTTAAGAAATGTATTGTAACAGAGAAATTCAAAAACTGACTTGCCTGCAAAATTGCAAATCTGTATGTGGATTGCTGGAATAAATCGTACTTAAAATACTTATAATCCTAAATCAACCCACAAAGGGAGCATATGGCTTTGTGTGTATTTAAAGTCAAAAACATTGTACTGAATACTTTTCAAGCAGTGAGGCTGGAACTTCAATTTATGATATCTGATATATAACCCCTGACAATGGCTTAATTATAGTCTAACCAGGGGACATTTAATCATAGTTCATAGTGCAATTTCTGCCTAAATCATAATAATTCATCAGTCAAATATTCTTTTCTGAACATGCTTTCTCCAGATTACAGTCTACCGTGCAAAATATTTTTGAGTCTCAATGGGATTTCCTGAAAGTGTGAGCCTACTCTTTCCTAATGTGTCACCTATTGTTATGGTATTTACGGGATGTGCAGTGTGATGGTATGATATGAAGCAGGTGGTATTACTGTATGTGATTTGTTTGGCCATTGTACAAGAAGTGCAGTCTAAGCAAATAATTGTTTGATCATTGTTACATGTGGCATTTGTACATTAGATTTAATTGGTCATGTATAATGTGCGGTTGTTGCAAGCGATTTGATTGGTTGTTGTTATGCAAAGTAGTTGAAGTTGCAGTAGACTTGATTGGTCGTCATTAAGAGTAACAGGTGTGGGTGCTCCGAGGCAGATCAGTGACCGGACACACAAATGCGGAAAGGCTTCGGAGACAATGTGACTCCAATCTGTGCCTCAAGGCTAGGCTGCTCTCCAGGCACAGTGGAGAAGTTGAATTTGTGGAGGAGGGAGGTGAAGAACAGGAACAACTCCATCCGAGCTAACTGCTCCCCTAGACATGCCCTCTTCCCTGCAAGACACAGAGAGAGGCAGCCTGAGTGCAACACTGAACTTTCTCATCATGCTAACGTAACATCATGTTTACATATTGTACCACAGCAAAGATAGTTTGCTATGAATATGTATGTATGCCAGAATGATTCTCACATAATACCAAATTAAATAAAGCAATTTTTTAATTAACCTGTAGATATATAATTCCAAAACATGCAAAAAACTGACAGTGAACATTAGCCATCGTAATTATAGTTCCTCAACCAGTACACTTCAAGTACAGCTGCTCCCAAATGATATTAAATGATTTTGATACCTTCTAAATTGTAATCCAAAAAAAGTTTCTGTCCATGAAAAGTTTCCTCACAAATGCCTGTATGCTTTTAAATCTTTGTCATAATTGCGGCTGTGTGGGCCCTGAGGGTATGGAGGGTAAAATGAAGGAAGCATATTACCTGCTGAAAATGGTAAAAAGGCCTCTCTCCTCTGGAACTTGCCCTCAGAATCCAGAAAGTGTCCCGGGTTAAACTGGCCCCCCGTCTCCCACTCATTGGGATCACTCATAACAGACGAGAGGTTCGTGATCACCATTGTGCCCTGGCCATGAGAGAAGGAGAACCGTGTTTTACATGCAAAGCGCAATGTGAACTCAGCCAAGAAACTTTCTGTGTTGTAGCCAGGTATAACCATGTTTCTACCTCAGTAACATCGAATGAGAATGTTTTATGTGGGACATACGTACTACGATTTTTAACAAAGTAAAAATACAGAGTGGCCCAATTGTAATGCGATCGTTGAAGTCCTCAAAATGTCATTGTGAAAAAATTGGGGTTGCACTAAAAAAAAAAGGGGGGTTCAAGAAAATCAGAATTCAAACGGACCCAATGTTCACATCCTAAAACACCCATATTTTCACCCTATTTGACCCATGTTTTGTACATTTACCTTCTGTCAAATAAAACACCTTTAAATTAAAGAATTTCACAAATAAATTGTTGTTACAGTTGGAATTACAACACAAATTAATTTGTCAAATAAAAGGTCCAATGACTTATCGTGTTTTACTGAATTTGCATTTAATCGGGGCGTTTCACTGTTGTAGTCTTAATATAAATGCAATCCATTGTATTAAACAAATGAGTTTTATTTCAGCTCAGCTTTTATTCATATCAGAGCTGTTCTTTCAGTAGTTTCAGCTAGGCAGGAAGTCTGACACTCTCTGACCCCACACTGCAGTGTGTTTACTGGTCCCTCCTAACTCTCACCTTTGGCAAGAAGTATCCCCCTAGTGTTGTGTCTTTACTGGTCACCCTCGGGACATTGAGAGGGAGGATGTTCCCCATCCTCTGTACTTCATGGATTACAGCGTTGGTGTAGGGCATGTGGACTCTGTCTGCCATGGAGGGTGGACGGGACGGTCCGATCACACCGTCTATCTCAGCCTGCACCTTCTCTGTGACAGCAGACAGGCCACATCAAAGAGTTACAGAAAGGAGGGTTTCAATCAGCATGGTTTCCACACATCAGTGCATATAAGCAAGTTCTTCAGATTGATCAGGCACTGAACTGTACGACTGAACCATCTGAGAACTGTGAAGGCACTGAACTGTGATGGTGGTCACCTACTCTGTACATCTGGGTACTTGGTCATGAAGAGCAGTGCCCAGCGAAGGGTGTTGGTCAGGGTCTCTGTCCCGGCCTCGAAGAGGTCCACACTGCAGTATGCCAAGTTCTCCGTACTGAATCCAGCCTCACTGTCTTTCTTCCTCTGTGTACAATAACACTTAAATCACTAAACTGTCACTTCCTGCTCTAACCCCTTGCTGTCTAATCTGAATCACATATTACCTCTCTGTTATGAACAGAGTGCAAAGTGTAGGCTTCTTTAACATCCTACAAATGACCGGCAGCGCTTAACAATGCTTATGGCATTATTACTGCCCACTGCAACCCCAAAGTCAGTACCACCTTAAAGGGTGGAGTATCTCAGTTACATCACCCAGACTAAGTCTTCCTTCAAGCCTGAATTTCTGTCTGCTTTTTATAACTGATGTTGTTTTTGTGAATATTATGTTTTGTTTTTGCTTTGTATTTGTCTTTATGTCTATACAGTACTGTACCTAATCTGCTTTATTTGGTGTTTATCTTCTTGTGTGTACTATTCTCCCAGTGCATCTGCTAAATGAATAAATGGAAAATTTCGAGAGAGGGAAAATAAACAGAAATAAAGGTTTTCACATAAACTAATAAAACCCTGAGACCTAAAGTTTCTGTCGCAGCTCAGTCTTAAAGTCATGAGGGTCTGACTGTGGATGGAGTGTAATCCTTGTCAGTCTGACAGCAGCATGAATTAAAATATTGGCCATCAGTTGGATGCCAGTCTAACCTTGTCAATCTCTCCTACGTAGGCATCAATGTAGTCACGATGGTCAAACGGATCCCATTCCCTTTTGTGCTTCTCTATCTCCTTCCTCAGAAAGGTGACAATTTTGGCATAATTGGAAAGTATTGTCTCATGTGGTCCAGGCAAACGCCTACAGATCCCAGGAAATGCATCATACAGCTGATTAAAAAAGCAAACAATGTCTAAGTCACATTAAATTACATATATACTGTAAAGACACAGGTTTGTAAAAAATATATCACTGCTCTACTCACTATAATGCTTAATTCAATTTGTTTTTCTATTATTCCACTTCATGTTGCTGGTTTTTCAGGGAAAGAACATTTTACAAAATAAATTAGCATCACTGTATTGTTCATTTTAACAGAAATAAATCAACAAAATGTAACAGAAAAAAATAATATTCGAGTTTTTTTCCGCACTCATATTTTTTAATCTGAACTGTCCATAGGTATGTTTGATGGCTAGAAAGAAAATATTGCTGCTTCTTCAGTCACACCTTTTAGGCTTATTTTGCCATACGATTCTGTTAGCAGCACAGTGTAAGTTATAACAGGCTGAAGGAAAATGTGTATGAACCTGCACAAGAGCTGAACCAGCTAATCGGATGGACTCTGCGCTCATGCGCAGAAGGTTCTGGAAGTCTGTGTTGCTGTAGTCAAAGCGCTGTCCAAACACCAATGATCCGATGACATTGGCAACAGCATTGTTTATCATCACAGTTGGGTCAAAAGGGGTTCCTGTGAGTGCAGACAAATAGTTTTTGCTGTAACCAGACTAGAAACTGCATTCACATGCATTTTTTTAATAAAAGGACTGAGTTTTCTGAAATCATAATTCTACATGAAAGTCCCAGAGTGCTAGACAGAGGGACACGATCATGTGACTGTAATGGGCATTTATGTAATAATTTTGAAGATGACATAGTGGGTGTTCCTCTTACGTTTTCCTGCTCAGGGAATACCTGAACTCTTTCTACCAAGCCCAATGTTTTGCCATCAGTATGACAGCAGCATATGGACAGCTAGTGTGATAAGCACCAGGAAAGCTAACATGCCATTATATTTGGATCCAGAATCAAGCCAATCACCTGCAGAAATGTTGTTATGAAACAGAAATCATGGTGAGTATATGGTAGGGGGTTAATCACTTACACACTTTTCCTTTAAATACCTGAGACAAAGGAACTTTCTAATACTCAGATATCATCATCTCATCTGATGAAAATTGTTAACTAATTACAGATTAACAGTAAAAGACAAACCTCAGTGCATAGAATATGTCAGATAAATAATGTGGTGCCGTGTGGTTCTGTGTTCCACCTTGGGATTTATTTACCCTGCTCTTCTCTAAAAGCTTCACAGAGGAAGGCACATTCCTGCTGTATGTGGAACTCCAGTGTCTTCTTGCCCTCTGCAAAGTTCTTTAGGTGGCTAACTGCAAACTGTCGCTGTCTCCTCCACATGTAACCATTGCTGGTAGATAAACCTGAAACAGAGAAGTAAGAGTTAACATCTCAATTTTGACAATCCAAGATAATAAGAGATGCATACACAAGGATCCATGCAAAATGAAGACTGCAGGTTATCAGTATAGATGTGGGCTCAGGTTGGATATTGCCTCCTTAATAATTTCACACTGAATAAATTGGAAAGCCAACATAAACTGACATACCATAGCCTTTAAAGATGTCATAGAAAAGGGGAGATGCAGGCCTATCCAGGAAACAGTCTCCTTGACTAACCAAAACCTCCTTCACGGTCTTGTATCCCGACACAAACACCACCTTTTCGCTGCCAAATCTCAGAGAGAAAACACTACCATATTCTTTTGCAAGCTGGAAATACACATAGCAGAGTACAAATCAGTTTGGACATCTGGCTGTGTAGTACACAGATGATAATCACACAGCACTGCCCTGAGAGAACACAACTTTCTTTCAATTCATGATACGAAATTATGTAAAGTAAGAAACACAATTACTACACACAAAATGAAGAAATTGCAGGTGGAAAAAGTTTAACATAAAACAATATTGAAGCTACTAAACTGTGTTTTAAGTTTGGTGTTAAAGAAGGTCACTGACAGACTTGCTCCATTGTATATCTATATTACGATTGTAAATTGAATCTTGTCCACTATGAATGCCTGATGGTTTATCGCTGTTATTTTCTAATGCTCGTAAACACTCATTTTGTGAAAACTGGTGTTAACAATGGAAGGTTAAGTGAGGTTAGGTAATACAAGGTACACATGCTTTCATAAGGTTATGTAAGGTACATGCACCACATTCTTCTTTGATTTGCAATATAAAGCATGCAATAAAACATCAATTCCATGAAAAATTCATATTGACAAGAAATTTAGGCAACAGTAAAGTACGCTAAAGATATTACCTTATCTATGACCATATAATCATAACCAATGAATATATTTCCGAGGAAAGGTAAGGGCCAAGGTCCTGGTGGGAAATTGGGTGGGTTTCTGTTCCTCAAGATATCAGCGAAGAGAAGAAACAAAAAAAGAAAGAGCAGGCAGCCCTTAATATCCACCCACTCCAAAAAAGAATAAAGAAACATGTTAAATATTCCTGTGTAGGGTTTTATGAGGACATCAGAATATTTCCTTTGGCGAACGCGCTGTGGCTGGCTCCGTCAATGCTGCTTCAATTGCGTCGATCACATGGGTTTTAATAATAACAAAACATTCCTTTCAAGTCTCATGGATTGCCTAGGAGATAGTCTGATAATTTACTTTAGCAGTGAGTCAGTACTTTTTTAATTTCTCACAACCACAACATAAGTCTGAAACTAAAAAAAAAAAATTTGCACGTAACTGCCGATAAAGTGACGTTTTTATGCCAAAGTCCACACAGTACACTGGCTTGAAACACAAACAGGCATTCATTGTGTATTCAGGGCCACTGTTCAGCCCAGTTTCTGAAGAGGTAATGAATAGCCAAGCAACAAAGAACAACCCCCCCCCACCCCCACAACAATCTGCTCCCACACTGCCACTGTGCCAGCGTGAGAGTGCATTCAGTTCAACATTCTTACAATTTCTCACTCAAGCTGCAAAACAGTACAAAAAAGTGCAAATTCAAAACTTTAAAATGTTACAGCTGTAATCAGGTTTCCGGGACAGATCTAATAATACTAGCACTGTCTTTACTGTACAGCCTGACAGGTGACACTCAATGTCGTCAACATTCTTTAATACATATCTGCTATTTCACTACTGCTGGTTGTGGTTATGAATAGTGAGAGATATTGCTGTAAATCCCAACTGTTTTGACAGACAGGGTAAGATCAAATTAACACAACTTTGAGACCCTGAAAACTCCCCCTCACCATTCTATCTTTAACCCGAAAAAAACTGAAAATACTTTCAATATGGTCATGGTCCTACGAAAGATCTACGAAAGATTAAAGTCCAGTTATAAAACACACCTGACCTCTGAAAAGGTCTAAAATTAATAGTTGTAATTCAAATTGTATTTTGAATTACTACTGTGGATAAGGTTGTTTCAGACAATCTTATCCACAGCAGTATATATTTAATGCAATACACCAGATACATACTGCAACAGCCCGAAGACCAACAACTGAACAACAGTTCCCAGAATTACAGTTAATGAGAGGTAGTGATAAAATACAGTGTTAATATGTGTTATGCCCAAGACGTTACCAAAATTAGAAGCATCAGAGTAAAGACTAATTGGAGACCTTTTTATTTGGCCTGAAGTTAAAACAATTAAAGAGAAAGGTGCAATTTAAATTTTTATGTTGTGTTTTTTTTTTATTTATTAATGAAATAGTGTTCAGTTCTGTAATGTAACTCTCAAGGATTAGCACTGGTGTACTGCCTGATGAGAGTTGCTCTGACTGGTAGCTCGTCTCTGATATCAATCCTTAATCATCCATACAAAGATATGACAAGATGAAAGCACAACATACAGCTGAGAACAATGTATAAGTCTATATGATGTATGAAGACAGTCATTTTTCATTCTTGTTGTATTTGGAGATCTTACAGAATTTTAGCAAGCAATTACACAAGGTATTTCTCTCACAATTTTATTGAGACTGAAAGCTTACACTCAGTGAAGCTCCACACAGCCATTCAGTTACATTCTGCTTCACTGTATTCCATGCGTGGGAATTATGATGGGACATCGCAAACATCATTTACCAACACCGCCACATTGCATTTGGAACAACGTAAAGCCAGTGCTCAATTGTCTCAACAGTCTTGAAACTCAGCTGATTTTCAGCAGCAACCTGTTTCGCCCCGGAGGCGCCACATCCACTCAGCACTTGATGAACTGAGAAGTGACTTCATAGATGCCAACTGACTCACTGATCTTCTCATCATAGTCGGTCCAGTCCTGGAAAACAAAAGGCACCACATTTAATGAGAACAAGAAGATTCAACCTGTCACAGTGCACATTTTTTGTTAAACATCATAAAATGAAAGAACCAGACCTGCCACCCTGGACAATTTTTTTTAAAGTAAAAGATTAAAAACGGATAAAATTACTCCAAGTTTAATGTTGAGGGAACATTGAGCAGATGACCTGTCCCATTGCAAAACAATACATAATATGCACACATGTTGGATTAAGTACTTTTTCAATATTCATTTACTTATTACTAGACATACTATGTATTAATTAGTCTGATTCCTTGTATTGACTATAATTCAAATCATGAGTAACAGGGCAGGTGCAACTCTAATTGCCCTTCAGTATGAATTAAGCACATCTTTCCCTTTACACTGTCCAGTTATGCTTAGCTTGGATTTTGAATTATTACACTACATGCCACACAAGTTTATCACTGGGGGAAAAAGCTGCTCACAACATTGCAGAAATAAGTATGTAGTTTGGAAATTCATCATCATCTTTACATCAATTTTACCAGTGGTGTAGCCACTGGTGATGTGTGTTATTTTAGCATTAGCTTTTCTATTCCAACACATTTATTTTGTTTGTGATAATTCTTTACAAGGCATGTGGACTAACTACTTTTTTCAGTTAAAATTGTGCTTGAAAATGAACTTAAAACTGTCTAAATTATCCGGTCGAAATGGGGATACTGATGGTATCTCAAAAATTGAAAACCTAGTCATGTTGCACTGTGCTGATGTAGTGGGTATTGGATGCGCTTGAAATTACTTGTAGCATGGATATACCCAATACTGATCAAAAAATGTGTTTACCGAATCTCTAAAAACTGTTCTGCTACTGGCAAACAGCAAAGCTGAGCTAGAAACTGTTATGTGGTTATGTGTTATTGGTGTGCTTTCTGTTGGGCAGTTTGTTATAAACCTGATTACATGACTGGTGAAGTTTAGCTTGCTAACGTTGGCGACATCAATCAACTCCAGCAAGTTATAGACCTTGTCAAGCTTAATGTCACATGTAAGCCTTTCCAACATACTGCCCAGTTTCAACATTCTACACCCCCCCACGCCATTTACCTCGACACAGAGGAGTATCAAGCACAGACTGCTGCCAACTTGAGTGAGAAGTATCGTAGCTGCAGACCAGTGAGGGAGGGTCTCATTTCAGCAGGAGGAATCTTACTGAAGAGCGTTGATGTAAAATAATATTGATCAGCCATGCTTTGTGCCTTGATTTGCTCTTCCCACATGTGTTAATCAACGGAGACAAAAAGCTATGATGTGTGCAATGACAGGCATCTTCTACCATAATTTACCATGATAATTGGTAATGGTAAACAAATGGTATACAAAATGTGTACAGGCTGGCAGGTCTGTAGAATCTTCATCCAGTAAACAAAGTGAATAGCAGAATGTCTTGAATAAATGTATCTTTTTCGTTTGGAAATAAGTGTTACCTACTTTTTAATAACCTATACATTTCTGTGTAAGCACATTTGAGGTGAAACACATTCTGCAGGCTGAGGAGAAGCAAAGACCTCAGATGAGTGATGGCAGAGATATTCTACCCATTTTTTTGTTGCAAGAATGATTTAGAACAATCATTAATTACATTAAAGACAAGTCAAACCGACACAGTAAAATGGTAGTTTGAGTCTGAATGACTTGTGGGTATAAGAAATGGTACTGTAATGTTTCTTATGGAGAAGTGGAACAATGGCTCATCATGAATACAAATGGTGCATTAGTGCTGTTAACTACTCAGCTTTAACATAGTTAGTACAGTCATAGTGTTAATAGTATGAAGACTCACTCCTTCTTGAAGGTTGATCTCAGGGAACGGTGTCCCAGACTCAGCTCCTTGGGCACCAAAGCCAGCCTACAGTGGGACATCAAACCCAGAACCCACATAGGCAGTACATCCACAGCCATTTATTTGTATGTAAGATCTGTATGCTGACTGTTTTCTACTGCCAAGAAACTTAAACTTGACACGTTCATCAATTTTATAATACAAAACAAAACAAAACAGCTCATTTCTTCTGTCCGAAGATACAAACAAGAAACAGTGGTAAAGCTCCTTTCACACCAGCCCTGAGATCTGCTCCACAATGCTGCCACTGGGAACAAAATGCAAAAGGCAGAAACCACTCACCTGAGGCTGGAAGTCGATTGGCTCCAGGCCTCGACACTCAAACTGCACCATGGTTTTGAACCTGTCACTGTCCTCTGCCTTCAAGGTGGATAGGACATGTAGGCACAGGATAGACAAAAGATGAGATCACCAAGCATTTCACTTGGGCTAAATTTAACATACACTGTATGGTGTACAGGAGATATTTACATTGAAGATATAATTTCATAAAAAGCTTACAGCTTATCATTCCCATGAGTTAAAAGCACAGCGAGAGTAATGGTAATCTTAATTATGGTTTTCTCCTGATGCTAACATCTATTCGATAAAAACAGAGCAAATACAATACGATTCATAACTTTCACTTCACAACTGTATGCTTCTATACATTAACTGCTAATAAGATGACTTACATTATATGGAGTGATGGTATCCCTTAGAATGTCTGTTGGAACATACAAATTTTGTCCACACTGTCATTTTTTGGCAGCACGAAGAAACCAGAACTTTTCAATCTAATGCACACAGTCACCAACATATTTATGGATTGTTTTACATCAAATTCACAAACACTTGTGGTTACTGTAAAAACTTAACAATAGCTCCCTTGACAGTGGTCTATGGAAGCCTCACCAATAGAGTTTTCTCTGGAGCAGAGTTTACACTTCTGCACCATGCTGGCACTTCCTCTTCCACCTTTCAGAGGTACGCTGTCCTGAGTAAAGAAAAACATTACAAATGGTATCCATGCACATGTTTTGTAACAGCAATTCAAAAAATTGTGAGAATGTTCACATTTTGTACTACATTCGTTTTTTAAAGTTTTTTTTTTGTAAGGTTTTTTTTTAAATCAGTTACATATGATCAAAGGACCCTCAAAGGGCTGGTGACAGTAATGAACACTGGCAACAACTTTTTTTGTTTTTTTTTACAGATGAGCGGTTGCTGCCCAAATGAACAGCACTTAGTTGAGTAAGGAATTCTTCAGTGCAGGTTTTGTATATTCCCTCACCATTAGGTTGACGTACTGCCATTTGTCTGGGACCTCCCCACAATTTCCACATTTAAGCTGTATCAGAAAAGAAAAGAGCATTTTTAAGAAGTAAAAGGACATGTCAAACCCAAGGTTTTCGGTCATAACTTTTACAAGTTAAGTTTGTTTTATCACCACATGGCTAGACTGGTGGAATTAATCTCAGTACAGATGGTAAGTCTGTGACAATACACCACATACAACTGCAGTGCAAACATAAGCGCATAACATAAGTTCAAACATATCCACATGCCACGTATCCACATCTCATACAATTAGTCCAGCTGTTGTGTATTTAACTGTATGGCTTTGGGGAACAAGCTCCAGTTAAGGTGTTCTGTCCTGCCTCCTAGTGACCTGTACTTTCTGCCAGAGGGACGAAGCTGAAAAAGATGGTGAGCTGGGTGGAGAGGGTCATCCGTGATCTTGATTGCACGTAATTTAGTGCGTTGTGTGTATATGGAATCCAATAAGGGGAGTTTGCAGCCAATGGTCTTTGAAGCTCTGGTGATAATCATGTGATTCGCCGTTGAAGAAACCTGACTATGCCTTCATAAGTCAGCCGACTGTGTAATTCTATCGAATGGATAAAAAGCCGAATTAAAGATTTCCATCCCATAAACACGTGACTGCAGAAACATTTCTTAACGAACTTCTCAAGCCAATTAACATCATTACATGCCACGTAATACACCAATAACCAATAGACGAGCCTGGGAGTAATCAAATACTGTGCAGTACTGAATGGTGTACGGTTTCAGAACTGTAACATTAGCTTGCTAACGTAGAAGAATGCACGGACACTGCCTTGATCTACTAGCTATCTTAACCAAATGCCAGTTAAATTTAACAAGTATCATCCTTTCAGGAGAACTCTAATTAAAAATTCAATTTCTAATTTAATTAATTTCTTTTCGGAAATCAACATTCACCACTTATAATACAGCTGCAACGCTAGCTAACTGACTTTGGGTACCGAGCTAACACACTTATGGACGTGTAACAAATCCCCCTTAGGTCGTTAACATAATTATTCGAACGGTAACATGTTGATTTATACTATGAATATGACAAATGTTATTGTGTTCAATCTCGTACAACTACAGTAATAATTAGCACGCTAACTGACAAACTCAGTTGATGACAGAAAACTTACCTTCAAAAACCAGCGAAAGTCGTCTCCCACCGGGTGTACATTTGTGATATTTTCCAATGTTGCTTTAAACTGAAGTCCAAATTTCTGAAAATTGAAACAGACATATAATTATTATATTATTTTTATATTAACGGCAATGTTTACGTTAAAAATAGCTGAAAACTATCTGTTAGGCTACTTACCACCATCTTGGATCACTCCCACTTGCACTAGAAGATTTCCGTTTAGTTTCTATGGCTGTTTTCTTTCTCATGGTGCATACTGCCATCTATTGTGCTGGAGTGTAGCTCAAAGACGCAAAAGCTTAATTCCATTTTTTGTATTAGACGTTTAGGGAATCGTTTAGCTGAAGTCGTTTAAATAATGCTGGATAATTTGCCATGTGCAGTATCCAGTTCTCATCAATTAAACTCAGGGTTACTCTGTTTCACGAAAATTGATTACGGTTTCATGAATCAATACAGCATTAAATCATGTTGAATAACCGCGCACACTCGCTTTGACATAAAGGGGAGATGAATAGCATTCCCAAAACAGAATCACACTCCTTGTATGGACACAAGGTGGAGTGAGTGTACATTTCGCAAATAGCAAGTCCAGCCTTCACCATTGGACTGCAGCACAATGCCAACAGATCAGTGGTGACTCAATTCGGCAATATCTATAATATCTAGAATGGTAGATTATATATATTTATTATAATAGAATAATAAATTATATATAAAGAATAAATACAAAGAAAGAAAAGTATAACAAAAACTCTATCGCCCCTGCTGGTCAGACTGTCTTGCTGCCCCTCTGACGAATTTGTTATGTACAGTCCCAGGACCTTCAACGCACAAGTAAGAGGCCTATAATACACTACACTAAATAACTGAATTACCTTACATTACTTTGGGATCATCAACTTACAGATCTGATTAGCATTCTGAGTGAAGGAGCCTGTTTGGCGGAAGCTTTGAAATTTAATTCCCTTGCGCATAGCGCTCATACGTGGCTGGTAGCAAAACAGTAAATTTCAATAGTTTAGCTGGATGAATTTGGTCAGTGGTGACAGTGAATGCGCCCAACGTAGCATATTGAATGAGTGCCAGTAAAACACATAAATATGAATACAAAATTAACTGGCAACAAGTTTCCCTATACAGCCTAATAATTTAAACACTAAGAACTCAAAACGTACAATAGTAGCAAAACACTTAAAACATGGATTTTTTTTTTTTTTGCCAGTATTTGAATTGCTGTATTTGATTCACTATTCAAAAAAAATAATAATAATAATAATAATAATTTTACAATAATTCATTCGTATACCTTATAATTGTTTTGGTGCAGTGTGTTGGAAATATCCAAAAACAGATAAAAGTCTGCATTTAAATAAAATATAGGTAGCCTATATTTAGTATATATAGTATTTATCCAAAGACTGCAGTGAAAACAAATATATATAAAAAAAAATATTGCAAATGTAAAACGCAACAGCACACCAACAAGATGAATCATTTTTCTCCCACAACTTGAAAAAAAATGTATTACAACTGCACAGCCCCCAAACACACAGCCACATACCTCATTCTCTCTTGCATAGGAAATGACATGCTGTTTTCTTGTGGTTTTTGGCTTTTGCTGCTTGTACCCACATCTCTTCCACATCTTTCCCCAGCACAAACTCTATTACAATTTAGTAGAACAGTTTTTGTACAACTGTGTAGCATCGTGGGACGTCACAGTGATTAAAACGCCTTTACACTCGTACCAAAACTGTTTGCACAATTTATCTTAATTATTTGCCAAAAACTCAATGACAAACCCAACAAAAATGCCAACAGCTAACCAAATATCAATGGCCTACCAATGCATACACATACGCATGCTAGCACAATCATACAAATGTTTGCTTATGGTGTCCATCGTGACCAATGTTGACCACCCTCTAAGTTCATTTGTGAGTCCTTGTGGCTTAATGAAATTCAAGACATGCTTGCGCAGTTGCCCACTGGACATGAAAACACTGGACTGGTGGAGGATCTGGGGATGGCCATTCAGGCATTTCTTCTAGCAAGCCCTGCCTACAAAAAAAAAAAAAAAAAAGAAAAAAAAAAGATTCATTTGTCTGTCAGATGCATCCATAATTACTTTTATTTGTCCTTCTGCTGAAAGATAGTGTTTGTTGTAGTGGGATTATATTTTGCACATAAACTCAAAAATCTGACAGTGATGGAGTTGACTTGTCCAACACCATACACTTCAATTACTACATCCCAGGTCTTCTTGTTTCTAAATACCCTTGCCTTGAACTCTCAGAGCAAAAAATGTTGTTATATCTTGGCCTATACAATCTTTCATCCAGAGCAAGTAGAAATAGTCCTTTTCCTCACTGTCAGGTTGTTAGATGACTGTATGTTGCTGAATTTTTACTCCTACATTTTTACATCTAGTTTCACATTTAACCAGCAATTAAACATTTTCTTCCAAGAGGCACCATTTTATCTTTGCATATATAATGTTGTCCTCATTTCCATCAGATTTTAAAACATAGCCTGGAACCAACATGCCTCCTAAAGTAAAAGCATATATGTAGTATAAATGTATTTATGTATTATAAACTATCAGATAAAGTGATAAAGATAGAAATGATCTACCTGTACTAAATCACTAAATGTGTAATCTTACCTTTCTGAAATTCTCCTGTCCTACCTGCTCCAGTGAAGTATCACTCCTGTGCTGCTTAGTCATGCTTTTGTCTTAAAATTTTGAATGTAAAGTGGGAATCATGTGGGTTCCAGGGGACTCCCAATTTTACAGTAAACCCCATGTCTTCACTCTCCTATTCTTGGATTAGGAGGATGTATAATGAGGCAACCTGGCAATACATTCAAAACAACCAGAAAAGAAAAGCATCTAGGTTGGAATTACAGGTAAGAGATTAAGTGAATAATGGGGGATTTGATAGATTAAGACAGATTAAACCAAACCCAACTCAGCTTTATCTTTGATTCTCAATTCATTCATGAATGACACATTAATTATTTTATTTTTAGGCCTTCAAATCATATTAAGGGTGAGGTTCTTGTCATTCTTTATTAAGGTTGACAAAGTAAAGGAAGTGATCAAGATGTTAGAGCTCAGTGGTCTCTCACATAATACAACTGAAGGTTTTTTGTTCGGCACTTTATCACTGTGATACTTGGGGTACCACCATGATTGAATATTTGCTTAGCCCTGCACAAAAACCCTTCACTGGGGTTTCATGGACAAAACATTCATCTAAGGATTCCTAAACAAAAGATGTCCATCAGGTAAGTGAATTTCTTTATTTGCCTAATATTTCCAGTGTTTCTTTTGCTTTGTATCTATACAGAATGCAATATATTTTTAAAATCAATTCTTACTAACACAATGTGCCCATTACTCAAAGGTTTAATTTTAAATTCATTTTCAACAGTAAATACATACACAGAGCAGACATGTTAAAATGTATGATGGGTTTTATTATTGAGTATGCAGATAACAGTAATTTTATTAGCTAAATCAGGCTAAAAGGTGGTGTTTTTGAGGCAAGAGCTGCCAATGTGTATGCTGATAAGCTAACCTTTGGGACTGGCACTCATCTCACTGTCTTACCAAGTAAGTAAAACAATACTGTCTACAAAATAAAGATCAATGTAAACAGCTAAAACCTGTGCGACTATGGGGGGTTTTAGTGAATGCTAATGTACTGTGTGATGCACCTCTCACATTTGGAAAAGGGACCGACTTATCGGTGGAACCAAGTAAGACATGAACCCTTGCACTTTACCTTCTTTCTCTGGACAGGCTAAAAAAAATAAACATGAAAATGTTAGGAGGTGGAAAGAAACACCACTGTTGTGGCTGTAACTTTTTTTAGTTCTGCTGTGATTGTGCAGTGTGTCATTTGATATATGAGTGTACAGTTAAGACACACTGCCATGGGAGACTTTTTTGGGCAATATTAAGCGCAGTGTACACTTATGAGCCACTTACCTTTGGAAAAGGGACATCCTTATGGGTAGAACCAAGTAAGATATTAACTTAATCTCTTTATCTTCTTTCCCTTTATTTTCCTCTGGATAGACTGGCCGCATGAACGCATGCACATTACATTGCACAAAAAGACATGTTGATGTAGTTATATCATTTTAATAGCGCTTTGAATATGACAAGGACAATATTCTAATCAATAAAATAGTCTGAATTTACTGCCTGGATTCTGTAAGGTAGAGTGCATGTATGGTTATTTAGGAATTTTTTGCAAATGCCGAATCACTGTGGCTGACAGCGATCCGCTTATTTTTGGAAAAGGAACCTACTTAACCGTTGAACCAAGTAAGACGCTACCTTTCTAAGCTTTCTTTCTTCATTCACTGGTTTTGAAGGTAACATAAATGTGATATTGTTTTACACTGTGCAGCCGTTTGAAGGAAGAACGTGATGTAGTCGCACAATTTTGTAATTATGCTTTGAACATGAGCAGGCTAATATTTATAATCAAATACTGTAGCAGTACTATTTGATATGGCCAATTGCTTGCAATGGTTATGAGGACATTTTTGACTATTGCTGGCACGCTGTGATAGCTGGGACCCTTCGCTCCCACTTACCTTTGGAAAAGGCACATACTTATCAGTGGAACCAAGTAAGTCATTAATTACACTTTCCTTATTCTTTTTCTCTGGACAGTCTGCAAACATTGTTGAAAGTGTTACGCCAAAGGAAAGAGCCATAATTTAGCCTAGTTGTGTGATTTTTATTTGCGTTCATAAGCTAAGTTACAGTGGTTGTGAGGTTGGTGCCAGGACTCGGTAAAGTATGGTCCATACATTTCAGGCTAATGATAACTGCTGTGAGCGATAGCAGAACGCTCCCACTCATCTTTGGAAAAGGAACCGCTTTATCGGTAGAACCAAGTAAGATATCACTTACTAACACAAACTCCTCTGTAAAGGCTACTCTTACCACATGGACGGCTGGATATTACACAGTAGGAAAAAGACAGGGCGAAGTTGTTGTACCATTTTAGTAATGCTTTGAATGTGATCAGGTCGAAATTCTAATCAATAACAAAAGTTTTAATTTACTGGTAAGGTGTAAGCGAATGCATGCATGGGTATTGTAGACTTTTTGGCAAATGTCAAAACGCTGTGATTAACGTGGTCACGCTCCCGCTAATCTTTGGAAAAGGGACCTACTTATCAGTTGAACCAAGTAAGACATTACCTTCTTAACAGATTCTTTTAACAAATGTTTTGACTATTGAAACTAAGCAAGGTGATACAGCTTCATAAAATGTGAAAAAGTTGTTCTTTGAATGTGATCTGGCTTCGAATCAATTACTGTAGTGCCACAATTTGGTACGGCACTATGCATGCAAAGTCATGGGACACTTTTGTCAAAAGCTGTAAAGCTGTGATGACTATGAGACGCTCCCACTTACCTTTGGAAAGGGGACCTATTTGTCGGTGAATCCAGGTAATATATGATCTATTTACACTTTCATTTTTCTTTCTCATCCTACAAACATGAAAATGTTTCTTAGCCTAAAAAGTAGGCCCGTTGATAATGTAGCCAAGCTGTATCATTTCCAATACCTGCAATATTCTCAGTTGCGGTGGTTGTGAGTTTCGTCCGGGACTGTTTAGGCAACGGTGAATGTACGGCTGTTGTTGGGGTAGGTAATTTCATACCTATGCCGAGATGCTGTGAGCGACTGGAGATCACTCCCTCTTACTTTTGGAAAAGGGACCTATTTATCAGTGGAACCAAGTAAGATATTTACATTATACAACGTAAAATACGGATATGATGTTTAATTGTCCTTTGAATTTTATCAGGTGAGCGCAGCAGTAGCATTGGCTACCATTAGGCTATAGGTGTGTTTTTGGCCAGTGCCGAAACGCTGTGACAATTACGACTACACACTCCCGCTTACCTTTGGAAAAGGGACGTACTTGTCGGTCGAACCAAGTAAGACTTTACCCTTTACACTTACTCTGGATACACTGATAGCATGAGCGTGTTTACACTCCACAGCAGAAACACATGGTGTTGTAGGCTTAGATGTATGAACCCACATTCTTTGAATAGGCTATGATTTTATTTATATTCTTATGCAATACTGTACTGCAAAATTCGGTAAAATACGGTGTATGTGCAGTTATCACAGTATTTTTGCTAATGCTGACACGCTGTGACTAGTGCGTACACGCTCCCGCTTACCTTTGGGAAAGGGACCTACTTATCTGTGGAACCAAGTAAGACATTATTTCGATTTTATGTCTCTATGTGTCGAGAAGGTGAACGCATTAATGGCACTGCAGCTGTGCATTACAGAATTAGACATGTACAGTGTATTTACTCTGTTGCTAAAAGCAAATCTCCGTGGGATTGAAGATATGAGAGAGCAGTTAACAAAAGTTCAGATACATCCCCTCTACTATTAGTCCCACCGCTCTTTGGTTTATTGCAATGCATAATCAAATTGCAGACTGTAGGCAATATCCATGAAAAAGTGTATAATTTATATACAAAATAATGTCCGATTTCATTCAGATTTTAATGAATTTATGTAAAAACAAACTCTGTTATTTTTCATTCAAGTATGAATTCAGTGTAATATATATAAACTGCATAATGTGTGTAAAATGTTAAATATATCATAATGGTTTACATGACTATCGATGATAAGAATTTTATTTGAAATTTACCGCGTCTTCTTGTTCTAGGATAGCCTTTGGTATTAGGATAATCTGTCTAAATTAGTATAATCTTTCTACGGCTTCATTGCAAAACCAGATACTATTCTACGAAAATTCTTCTCAGGTTTTCATAATGCAAGTAATTATGAGGAAAATATTGCTAACGATAATAATAATAATAATAATGTCAAGAACAATAATACTAACAAAAAACTTTGGAGTCGTCTGTCAGGCAGATCTTTATAGACAACATAGTATTGGATGATCCTGCTGCATTCAAATCAAATATTCAAATTAAAATTTATAACTTTATAAATTATAGCTACCCAGTCCAATTTATTTTGTGAATTGAGTGAACCCCTTGAGGTTTGTAGTACGGTATAATGCCCATCATTTTCAATCCTATGTTTTTGTATTTTGTTTAAATGTAAATGCATCTTTATGCTTTAAACTTAGAAGCATGAGTTTGTCTCAGCAAAAATGAATCCTATTATGTTTTGTAAATACTGAATATGAGTACTTGCTCCACTGAAGTTACACACAAAGGTTAGCAGTTAGATTACACAGTGAGGGAGAATCCACACCTGTTTAAATGAAGTCTGTTTTTAAGGCTAATTTAAACCACAGTACAGTTGGACTCAACACAGGTGTATTTCAGTATATCTGATGAAACTTACTGTAGTTTAACACATAATGCACGTGATATCTTGCTTTTACATTATTATCCAATGAGTGTGTTCCTAACTAACAATTCAGTGTTGTCTAACTAAACACTAACAGTGAACTTTGAATGCACAGTGAATTTTCACTGTAATTTGAGGAGCAAAAGATCCAAATGGCATGCAATGTAAAGTCTGGGAATAAATTGTATATTGGGTGTACCATTTCTTTGCTTATTGCAATATAATATGTGTACAAGTTGTGTGTTGTTGACTGTTGTATGTGTGCATGCGTTGTACTGGAGTGGTTTCCCTGTGAGGCTATCCAGTTCCTCAAGACAGCTGTTGTTAATCGCTTTGAAAATTATCGTTGAAATACAGGTTTGCATATGGTTAAAGTCAATATTTGTCTTTTCATACAAGTCACAATTAAAATGAAAAAAGTTAGAATGTCAAGTCATTTGTGAATCTCTCATGGCAGGATTTATTTGTATAACATTGATTGTGACAAATATTGATTTATTCAAGATGTGCTTTTTGGAATTGGTATGAATCCTGGTAACCATTGCCATAAATAGTAAGTAATATTATACTGAATGTTCTGGGCAAACATGGCTACTAAGCTACTAAAGCACCATTTTAAGTGATATTTTTGCAGAGTTTAAGAAAATCTAAGTAACTAATATCATATTTGATATTTTTCAGAGGGAGATAACAAAAAGCCGACGTTGTCATTACTTAAAGGGAAAACAAAAGGTGACAAAGATGGACCAGAAGTTTGTCTGGCAGCAGACTTCTTTCCAAAAGATGGCAAAATGATCCTCACTAAAGAGGGTGGCGTGTCTGAAGAACTTTCCACAAAGAATGAGGCTGTCCTGGCCTCCAGTAAAACATATTATTTTGCTGGATTCCGAAAAGACGATGGCAACAAAATTTACAATTGCACGATGGATGGACTTCAACCAAAGGAGTCTGGTGTGTTTAAATACAGCATTACACATTCTTAATGAAAAATGGTGTAAAAATATTTTAGGATTATGTAGGTCAATCCTAATTGCAAGTAACTTTTAAAAAATCCACAAACTTGCATTTTTTGCTTACTCATTCCTAAGAAAGTGTATGCTGAAAAACAGCCAATATGATTTGGATCCAATTGATGATTTTTTTTCCAGGTACTGACGCCACACAAAAGACGCCCCTTGTCTGTGAACCGAAGGCAGAAGCTAAAAATTCTACTGTTAAGATCATCAAAAATATTGGTGGAGATACTGTCTTTTCTCTACATTATACAATGATTCTTGCAGTTTAGCAAGGTTACAGATTTGGGTGCTAAGAACATCCTTGAACCATTATTCAGATTACCAGATGACATGAATATCCAAAATTTCAAATAGAATTTTCATTTTGCAATGAATGTTTTCCAGTACTTTCATCTGTAACATTCTTAAAAAGTATTTGCCACGTATCCCACATGATGTTCTCATCAAAAAAATTATCTCACAAACAAATTAAAACTTAATTAGGACATTCATTGCATTTTTAAAAACATTTAAACATATTCAGGACAGCGCTGAGGAACATGTTTAGATCCTATGGCATCTGTGCCATATGTCTATTTAGTCACACTGTAAGCTTTTTCACCACACATAAATATACAACAATATGACCAGCTGTGAAACTGTGACTGAAACTGAGTGTTTGTTTTCTAGATTATCCGAAGATGAACTTCATGTCTCTGGTTGTCAACGGCTTGAGGGTGCTATTCGCTAAAACAGTGACCTTCAACATGATGATGACCCTGAAGGCCTTGGTTTTCTAGTGGTAGGTCTGACATGTCTCTTCATATCACTGATTAAATCTTTAAATCATACCATGTTTTGATTTTGTCTCTACTGAAGTTTAAGGGAGAGACGCAGGGTTTGTAACACCAAAGATATACCAGAACTTATTTGTCTAAGGGATGTTATCATGAGTACTGGTCATGATGAAATAAAATTATTCATGCTTGTTTTGTAAATTATACATTGAGAATTAAATATCTCATTTCTGGTGTCTGATACGATTTTATAAAAGTGATGTTTTGTGTATTTACATCAGAGTAACCTCAACAGAACATTCTGTTTTAAAACAGACATAATGTAGAGATGAAAAATACAGACCGAATGTTTTGTCATCAAACAACAATTCAATTAAACAAGTAATTAGTGAGGGAATACACTGAATATGCTATGTAAGCTATTTTATAGGAAATAACCTGGCAAAATTTGTCTCCTACAAGCAGTCCACAGCTAGTTGACAGCGTGTTTGTCTTTCATTGAAGCAACAGGTCCTTACATTTTAATATTAATATTAAAATATTCATAAAAATAAAATATTGACATTTCTGCATCGTAAATGAGTGATATATTACATAGAGATTATATATAGAGAGATTTATGAGTGGGTAGTAGTCAGGTCTAAGAGGAGCTTTCAGCAGATTTTAAAAAATGTTGATCATTTTTCCCCGTGACATCAATTTTTTAGGCTGGTTAACCGTACTCAAGTTTTTTTTTTTTATCAACCATCGATTTTAATCAATTTTTACATTTCTAAACATCTGAAAATTAAGCTTAAAAGAGCAACATATGGCTGAAGTTGTTTCAACCACACAGGGCTTGCAGCCTCTTCCATTCGGTGATAAAATGTCAGCTATGCTTAACGTACGTAATTATCCAATCAACCTCATTTGTAAAAGAATGATATCACTTATGTTCAAAATGGAACTGACAAGTGCAGCTGTATACAGAGAGATTTGACAATAAAATATAGGGCTGCACGTTTAATAAAGTTATTGGTTAGTTGCACTGTTCCTGACTATTGGCCTGCATACCAGTGACAATGACATTGTTAAACTGACTTGAATCCTGATTTCTCTCAGTGGGGCTTCCTGAGAGGCCAGGGCTGTGAAGGGCTGGACACACACCTTCTCTGAGGTCAAGAGTGGACATGTGGTGCTCTACAGCAATCAATGTGGAGCACTTGTGGAGTGCACGAGCAGCCAGCAACTTCATCAGTTGTATCCTTGTAAAACAGCAAGCTTTCACTTTAAACAGCTGCAATTTTCAGTGCTATTTTTGAGCATAATTGAGACTTATGAATGGCAATTTTTTGTAAGTTTGTGGTAGATGGTAATAAAGTTATCAATCTTTTCTGGGATCCGGGATTTTTCTGATCACGCTCTGCCTGTGCTTGTAATATTTGAGTTTTCTTTACATTTAAGTTTCTTCCATAATATTTCATAACGTTCCATAATGTTCTTAATGTAGTTTCTACCATATGTTACTTAAAGAAGGTGTAAAAATTCAAAAACAGCATAACTTTGTTTTGAATTTAAATGCCATTGTACTTGCTCATGATGGCAATTGTAACAATGTTCTTGTTTTTCTTTACATATTTTATTCACTGTTTTACATACGTGTAAAGACAGAGGGTTTTAATTAGAAAGGGGCCATGAGCACTGGAAAGTAAGCTGAAATGTATTTTCTGTACATTTTCTTTTGTTGTTCTAATCTGCCCATCAAGAAAACTTTTGCTTAAACAGGAACATATTACCATGCAATTGTTACACATATTTTACAAAATTCTAAATGATATTGGTAATCTATGTAAATTAAATATGTAGGAAATTTAGGAATGTTATGTTCATTATTCTAGTTATAAATTTAGAGGACTGTATGTACACAATTCCAATGACGTTGCCAGAGATGATTGTATTTGTATTTTTTTCACTTCTTTTCAACTATCTGTGGTTGTATTTACTCTCATTAGATAGAAACCGTCATGTTGGATTGTTTTGTAATTTTATTATTGGCATATGCACAACCGATTAAAGCAACGATAGTGAAAAATGTTTATTTCTGTAATAAATCTATTGTTATGATGAATCTAACCTCTGTCCTGAAGGCTGGTGTACACTGGAACATTGGTGTGCATGGGCACCAGAGAGGGTGAAGCAAGTGAACAAGCAGCATATCTTTGTTTCTTTGAAAAGCCATCGGCCGTTGCAGTAGCGGTTAAGGGTGCAGTCGGGGGTCTGAAACAGTTACACACTTATAAACCACCATCCAAACCTCAATACAGAAGCATCAAAGCTGTCAGATGCCTTTTGCTATGACTGTTTCAAAAGCTGTTTAAAATGTGTGGTTTCATTTCACTTGCACTAATTTTTGCACTAATTTTTCCTCTGCATAATGCAAAAATATCACACATGCACCTGCTTTAAAGTGCACTTTTCATGGGGGGGAGGGAGCAAATAGGATGTGGGGAGGGGTGGGGTATGTCTCTCTTTAAAGAGAGGCTAGCTGGCTGGTGAAAAAATATGAAGCAGATAAACAAAAAATACAGCATCGACCAAAACAATGTGAAGAACATTAAGTTCTTTTAAAATAATTCATAATAATAATAATAATAATAATAATAATAATAATAATAATAATAATAATAATAATAATAATAATAATTTATTTGTGCAATACTATTTTAAAACACAAGACACTAAATGAGTCACATGAGGTAAATTTCTGATAAACTATGGTAAAAGCACCCAGGCTGAGTGTTCGGTCCAAAGACAGACATATCACCGTCCAGATGCCACAGCTATAAATAACCCTCCATCAAACATTAACATTCTGATTCTGGGGACTCAAAAGACCAGTCTAACCAGTCTGGAACTTATAAAAATACATATGGTATGCACTTAATCTGGTTTGATAATCTATAATAAATCAAATGAATCACATGCCTGCATTTTGTTCATTTGTAAAAAAAAAAAAAATTGCAGCATGAGCCATGATGAATTTTCAGAGTCTCTCAGTACCGTCACACAGCAAAGGTCTGCTGCATCATGCACAGCACAAAACACACATGCATGGCAGTGCCAAAGAATATCTCAATTAAATTCATCATGCAAAATGTAAATTATTATGGCAATTCGCTTGTGACAAAAAGCCACACTTTTTGAATATCAAAATGAATTTATATAATTCATGAATAATTTGTTAGTTGTTTAAAAATAAATTGCTGTGTACTACAAGCACAAGCCAAGCAAAACAGGAGGAGAAGATTGTGGATAAGCAAAATATTGAGAAAAGTTACAAGATGTGCTGGAATCTTTTTGAAGAACATTTGATCCTCTCAAATTGAAACAGACACATTCTGTTTACTGTGCTTTGAAATAATCTATTCAGCCCCCCCTTGTGGTAGCCAGTGTAACTATCTGATAAATAACTGGACAGAGATTCAGTTTTCAATAATTTTGAAAGTATTTTTTAAAAACATTTTTACATTTTGCTCATGACAGTGGTTAGACAATCACTTGGATGATCAAAAGGCCAAGTACTGTGCTTCAATATTTCATCTTAAATTCAAAGTTTTCTCAAAGTTTACACCCATGATCTTGCAGATTCTGCCTCCATAATTCCTCACACTGCATTGCTTCGGGTTTTATCAAATTTAGGCCTCAGATATGGTGTGATTTACCACTGTCAATGTGATTCCAATAAATGCCTATAAGAAAATAACCCACACTCAATTTTGGAATAAAGAAACCATGCTATCAGTGTGCCAGCTGAAAAAATATTTTCAAAACTTGCAAAAACTGACTTGTACACAGACACTTGGATGTACTCCTGGCTGCTCCTATACTTTGCAGAGATTCCACAGGCTATTCAAAGGTTTGCTCACATTCCACATTCTACAGTGGTATTACATTATGGCAAAATGCATTTGCCATTTTGATTTAATTCTCTTACATAATATCTGGGTTATGAGCATTCAGAGCACATTCTCCTGATGGGTGGCCCTCACAGATTTTCATAGTCTTATTGGGTGGACAGGTTCCAGAATGAATTGACATAACTGGTAATTTGAAAATTGTGAACTGCCTCAAAGCACTTGTGATAGTGACATCTGCTGGTAGAGGAATGTCACGACATATGCATTCATTGAATCTGAATTAGAAATGGCAAATTGCATTGCCTATTATCAAAATACTTTATTGCAGACACAATGAATTGACAATTTATTAATGTTGCTCATTTATAATACCAGTGGGGTTTGTGGTTGCCTCATGCTTGCAATAGAAATTGATAGAGGAGTAAAATAAAACACTATAGCCTTTACCTTCATATTCAGATCTTGCATCAAAGGTTTGTGGTTTATGTGACATCACACTCACACAAACCTTTCCCCATCCTTATAGATTCGAACCTGAAGCCCAGCAGGCAGGGCATTCGTAATTGGTCTAATTAAGAAGACACATAACACCTGGATTGCATACCAGTCAGTCCCAGGTGTGCATGTATGCCCACTGCTTTAGAGAAGCAGCAGTCCTGATAGATATGACTGGAGGAAGTAAGGCTCTGGAATCTTAAGAAGTAATCAAAGCATTGTTTTTGGAAAAACATTGAGGTACATCAAGAACCAGTCAGTGTACTGACATGTTGGATTAACTGCCTTATTTTATATAAAATATTTTTTATGACTATTCTGCCTTTATGTTTGTCAGAGTTTTGTCAAACATTACATCTCTCATGTTTATATGTTATTTTTAATAGGTTATTAATATACCTGGAAATGTATAACTGAAGTAATATTGCTGCAGTATCTCATTCGGTGTATTGTTGATAAAACCAATGCAAACTAAGTAACTTTGTGTCCTCAGAAAACTGGTTCAGATCACAATCCATCCGTTCTCTTGAATTCATTTCTATAAAATCTATTTCAGCTGGTCCATACAGTTTTCCTTCTGTCCGTTGTGTGAAGCCTGGTCTCAAATACCCTCCATGCTCTCTGCCTCTCAGCTCCATCATGCATTGTGCTGTCACTGTTATAGCTGCACCAGTCCCTATATCTCCTAAATTAAGGGCACAGGTGTATTTGTGTAGGGCATGGTTCTCATGTGCAAAGCTCTACAGATGTAGGGTCAGATGTAGACTGCTGTGCCAAAAATAAGGACACCTGTGGCATGTGCTGTTCTAGGATCAGCGGGCTGTTCTGCAGAACACAGGGTGTCATATCAGCAAGATGGGGATCCGGATGCAGTATGTTATGCTGAGTGCAGGCTGTAAGACTGCTAAGGAGGAAGGCTTGGCTGTTACAGAATATGGTAAACCTTTGATCGTGATTACTTCAAATGGGCTAATTCAATCAAAATGGACATTTTACTGGAACAAAGCAAACTGAGCCTAGACTGGAGGACATGGAACAATATCATTACCTGTGAATCTGTGAGCACATGTAGAGGATGATGGTTTTTGGTGAGGTGTGTCACAATGTGTGAATACTGGAAATCAGAAGATAACCTTTGGACAGGGGACAAGTCTGACTGTAGAGTCAAGTAAGTTTTAAAAGTTGGAAACATTTTATTGGCAGTTAAAACTACCAACTAATATAATCTGAATTATTTAAGATGGAAATAAATTTAGGTAAATTATGCTTTATTATACATACCCCTTAACCAAATGTGAAATTCTTAATGGGAAAAATCTTCACACTAAAAATGTTCATTCAAAAGGGAAAACATCGACTATTTCTTCAATATAATAAAATATGAATATTTATAACATGTATTTAACAATTTGTTATTTTCCAACCAACATTCTAAATATGACAAGTGTGTGGATGTGAGGAAGGAAAGAAAGGAAAAAATGGCAATAAAAGCAAACTAATTATTTCATATTTGATATCTGGCCAAAAACACATTCAAATGGTCATTCTGCTCCTTATCTGAGTCATGTAGAACAAAACTGCACTAATATATCTCAAGTACAAGGTGAAGCAGTGGACTAGAAGATTTATGAGATATTTAGATAGATTTATGTCATTATCTGTATCACTGTGGATAAGGAACTCTGTGGACAAGCTCATTTTTGGGTCTGGAACCAAGCTAGTTGTGTATTCAGGTAAGTATATCACAGTTTATTAGAGATATATTGCCTTTCAGAGCTTTGCCATAACTACATTTCCAAATATATATCAATTTGTATGTAGGGGACATGAAAAATAGTGTAAGTGTGTAAGTATACCTCTAATTAGGTAATGGTCAGGGATACAAAGAAAGGTGATAAAATGGAAATGAATCCACTTTTGGGAAGAATTTTTTTTATCAATAGCTGTTTTCTGTCGCACTAAAGTGTGGCAGGTATTTGACAAGGAGCGTATCTCTGTGTGAGCGCTCAAGGGGGATACAAGATTGTCTTTGGAAGTGGAACTAAAGTGGTTGTGGAGGCATGTAAGTATTAGGCATTGCTTAAAATGCTGCCAAACAGATTATTATTTTGTTTTTTACGAGGGCCAATTAAATGAACTCCTATAATCGGTATTTAATTAGGGAATGAACATGAGTGTAAATATTTTCTTATATTTGTATGCTTCTCAATGCAACAATTGTGCAACAATATATTACTTATGGCCATAGGGATTTACAATTTCATTGCCAATGCTGTCAACAACTGAAATATTGGGCAGTGCTAAATCAAACAAATGGGCAAATATTCATTGAATGAAGACTACTATCTCACATTAGCTTCCAGCCAGGCAGTGGCCCTCGCTGATTTGCGCACACTTCAAGATTTATTTGAAAAGCCAGAGTCTGTCCATCTGTCCATCTGGAGCACTGAGAATTGTCAGCAGTGTGAGAGTTCTGTTTTAAGTGAGACAATACCTTTCTGTTAGAGGGTTTAGCACTGTGTGAATACTGGAACAGGAGCAAGGAAGCTGATTTTTGGACATGGGACCAACTTAATTATCACAGCAGGTAAAAAGTAAAAACATTATCATATAAATGATATAATAAATTTGACACTTGAAAACTTGTAGACAACAAGCATCATATATATCACAGCATTGAGTTAATATTTATATATTTATTAATAAATGTACAGTATATGGTGTAGGCTTTAGTGTAGACAATCTTCAGTGTGTGAATACAAATAATTGGAAAACAAGCTTTGGACCAGGAACACAGTTAAGTGTTGAATCGTGTAAGTTTGAAAAATATTTTAATATTGAACAGTGGAGATGAGCATCAATATATTCATATAAAATATCTCATACATGATATTCGGCATGGGAATTAATACTGTGTGACTGAAGGGAGTTACAACATAATTCACTTTGGACAGGGGACAAAGCTTGTTGTTGAAGCAGGTAATGTATAATTTTGCTTGCATGAATGCATGAAATGCAATTATATGAGCTCACAACAATAAGTGTCCTGTTGAGATTGAAGACATTTGTTGATGTTTCCTTGGTTAGTTGTAATACAAATGATAGGATGTCCACGATAAGTCTGGGTAACAGGCTTAACGATGCGATAAACCTATTTAATGTCCAGTTGACCTCATAAAATTATGGTCCTAAAACCTAATTCATTAGCTCTGCTGTACTCATGTTTTTGTAAAGTCTGTTCACACTGTGTGAATACTGGAAGTGCAGGTGATCCACTTCTCTTTGGTTCTGGAACAATGCTGTCTGTGGAGTCAAGTGAGTTAATTGTTGTTTTCTCATCTGCTGAGTACTTTACAGAAAACATGAACACAATGCTAGTAATATATGAGAAAATTAAGTATCCTAACCTTTGTCATTTGAATCTTTATGCCATGAGGAGCTATACAGTAGGTACATATTTAATGATAGAAAAATGAAAGATGGACAACAATATGTCATTTCAGTCTGTATGAATAAGGCTACTATTGTACTTTACTGGAACAAACCATACATTTGTATATTATGTCTTTATTGGAATAACCATATGCTCCATTTGTATGAATGATATACTTTATCTGAGAATGTCAACATAAAAACACAATGTTTTTTGCCAGGTTTTAGTTTCAAGATGTATATTCGCGAAGAAATGCTGATGGTGAGGGTTCTTGTGTAGAAATTCTTTAAACAAGAAGCTCACCTTTTTGAAAAGATTTCATAAATTAGCAACGACCCCTCAGATAATGTCAAGCTGTGGCTGGGGATGTAAATGTAGCCGTCTGTATCACTGTGTGGATACTGGTGGAAAATTAACATTTGGTGAAGGAACTCAGCTGATAATTAATACAAGTAAGTGTTAAGTGCCAGAAAACAATAGCAAAAGATGTAGAGTTGCCCTTTGTTAGTTATTCAGCATTGTTTATAGGATAACAGGAGATTTTAGTTTCTACATTGCACTCCAACACTGTGTGGATGCTGGTGGCACCAGAAAATTAATATTTGGTGCAGGCACCAAGGTTTTGATACAACAAAGTAAGTATTATTCTTATTTATTTAGAGTAACCAGTTATGCATTAAACTATCTATATGTTTTTATAAGTGGGTATTACACTGTTAATGGATACATAGTATGGAATGATTCATTAATGGTTCATTATATAAATGATTCTCAACATTACAAAAGAAGTTCCCCTATGATTACGAGCAAAGAACACTTATGGAGACCTTTTTTTTGGTTTAAGCGTACAATAAAGTATTGTCTCTCAGAATAAGATAGGTTTGACAGATGTTTAAACTGTCTGTTAAGCTGAGCAAGTAAATATATTGGGCTGTAACAGTGTGTGAATGCTGGAGCTGGTAGAAAAATGACCTTTGGTGGAGGAACTTCCCTGTTAATTCATACAAGTAAGTTCAAACATTTAGCAGGCAAGTAGAAAGTGTCTGATTTACTTGGTGAATTGCCAATTTTCTGATGTCTTGCAAGAACACATTATCTCTAACAAACTGAATCAAACTGAATGCTGATTTACTGAAAAATCAATCCAATCAGACTTGAATAATCAAGCATAGCCATACAATGGCTTACAAAAGCCATATTCATGATTTTGTGCCTTCCAGACCCTGATAGAATATGAATGAAAAAAAATAATACTGTATATAGACCCAAGGGTCAGTGTGATAAAAGAAATAAATAAAAACAGTTTCATTTTTGAAATGTTCCAAATTACCCATTTGTTTAACCTGCAAAAACCAGTTTAAAGTGTGCATGTATAAACAGTGAAAATGGCATTAATTGAATGTTTGGACATATGACAGAGACACTACCTTTGTGTCAGAGTGAATAGCACTGTGTGAATGCTGGTGGGGGAGTAGGAAAGCTGATTTTTGGACAGGGTACCAATTTAATCATCACTGCAGGTGCGCATAAATGTTCCAATAGTGATAATGTTCAGTTATATAAATGATCATTTGTATGTAACTCAAATAGTATGTGCATTAAAGCACTGTTATGTGATGTAGTATCATCACTTGTAGCTCTGTAAGTACATTTAGATGCCACAGGTTTTTGTGGAAGTATTCTTCAGTGTGTGAATACTGGAAATGATAAGATAACCTTTGGGCAAGGAACAAGCCTGACCATAGAATCAAGTAAGTTTGAAAAAATTGGCAACATTTTGGCATGTCAGTTACACACTAATTATTTGTATTATTGAACATTGTCAATATTTATTCAACATGTCTTATGGTTGAGTGGACCTCCAGACTAGACTATAGATGTATGACTTGCATGCATGTAACAGAGGAAAGATGGGACACCAAGTAAAAAATGGATTATATATCCATACTCGTAAATCAAAACATTCAAATAGATATATTCCTTATCTGATCAATGTAGAACGAGTCTGAAACAGTATTCCCAATGAATATATGATAATGCAGTGAACTCAGAGGGTGGCTTTATGTCATTATCTGTTTCACTGTGGACTTCTGGCTCTGGTTACAAGATCATTTTTGGATCTGGAACCAAGCTGGTAGTACATTCTAGTAAGTAGAAGACAGTTTGATGGATATAGTGCATTTGTTCATTTATTGTAGTGAATATGTTGCAGTGCTGTGTGCACATATAGTCAATTTAAGTTAGAAATAAATGAATACAGTTGTAAAATCAACAGAAAGGTAAGTGGGTCTTTGTTTTGATTGAAATTCGGATTGAATAATGCAGTAATGAATAGTGGACTGTAAAAGTGTTTGAATTGTGTGGATTTCAGAGTGATATTTAATGAAGGACCTGGTAATCGGCTCAAGTGCTTGGGCAAAATGCTTGGGCATATTTAGCAAAACTAAACAAGTTTTTTTGCTGTTCAATCAGAAATTTTAATAATGTATTCCACAATCAAATACAAATAATCTCTCTGCCTGACTGAGATCTGTTAAAACTGTTGAGTCTGAGTTATAGTTATTTGTGGCTCCTTACATCTCTATCATTTTGGTTTTTACACTGCCCTGTAATACTGTGTGTATGGTACTGGCGCCACAAAATTAATCTTTGGCAAAGGCACCAAGCTGATAATCCAACCCAGTAAGTATGACCCCATACTTTATCATATATACTTTATATGAATCAGTATCCCGTAATGTTGTGCTTTAAAGGAAAGTCACACTTGATTTGTTTCAAAAATGCTTTGAAAGTGTAAAAAGCTCCAATGATCAGTTTGTTACATTCAGGCTGGACTATAAATGTAATAGGATATTGCACTGTGTGAATGCTGGTGCTGGTGAAAAATTACTATTTGGTGAAGGAACTAGGCTGTTAATTCAAACAAGTAAGTACAATAATGTATTGTTAATATTATTGTATGTAAGTACATAATGTATTCTTAATAACTAAATTATGCTATTTCCATAACACTGATATCTTTTCTTTTTGGATATGGGGCATTTTGATTTTTTTAGTTACATGTGTATTTGAGATTGGAAATGACATTTATGCAAAGAGGTTTCTAATATTGCTGCTTATATAATTGTAGATGATGTTTAAGAGAGGTTAGCGGGCTAGAGAGGACTGACAGTTTATTAAAATGTTTTATACAGTGCTTTGGATCCATCGAAGGTGATAGAGCACTGTACCTTTTGTTGGTTAAACAGAGCATATCAGTATATATAATTGTCATATAAAATATAACAGACTGGTAAGAATGCTTGCTGTAATTTTAACTGTAGTGAACGATCTGCCTGCCGTTGTAAGGCATTCGGTTCAGGTAGGTTTTTGTGGAATGCGTTAACACTGTGTGAATGCTGGAGGAAACTATCGCCTTACATTCGGGAAAGGGACACGTTTAGTGGTGGAGTCAAGTGAGTTCCTCATTCATTCTTGTACTCCTCTTTGAATGATTGAATTGAATGAAACATTTAAAATTTTCCTATAAACATTACAGGAAAGTCTGATAAATGCCTAAATGTAAGATTGACAGACTGTCTATAGCATTTTTTTTGTCAAAAGTGTCTATATTCCAGTAGTCTATGGCTATGCATTGCATGTGTTATACATGTACTTTGCTATATCTGTATAATACATTAGTTCAGCTTTTGGCGGATGATAACTACTGTATCATGGTTACTGGCTAAATTCATGATGGAATATATGGTATTGAGTATAAAAGTAATGCATCTATCAGACCTATTTTTTCTTTTGTGGAATTTAGAATATGAAATAATAGTGAAAGGACTGGTTATTTGGTAAAAAAATAACAGAGTTACAGATGTTTCTGGTATTTTTGTGGAGTCACCACTAGACTCTACCTTTCTGTGGGGGTGATTAACACTGTGTGAATACTGGTGGGGCAGCAGGGAAGCTGATTTTTGGAACAGGAACAAAGTTAATCATAACTTCAGGTGAGAAATTATCTAAGTAATCTAAATAAATGACAACTTTTGGTCAAATATCTGTACATTTAATTAGTGTTGATAGTTATATCTCTAGAGATACATTACAACTAATTGTAAAGGTAGTACTGCTAATGGGGGAATTGAAGATAAGAACATCCATATAAAAAGGTTGTTTGTATGCTAGATTGAATATATTTAAACATGTATTAGTTGGCAGTCTCAGTATTATTGGAAACTAGTTTCAAGAGGAATACTAGAGAGAATTAGAGGTAAAGGCTCAGATGATTGTATTTGTTAAATGTGTGCTTGACTGTAAAAATGTCAATAGTGACTATAAACTGAGAATATAAACATAGTGGTTTGTAAAACTATGCTTACCAGTGGCAATACAATTAGTTTTGGTGAAAGAACTCAGCTGTTAATGCAAACAAGTAAGTGTTTTGTCCATCCATACATTAACTAAAGCAATGAAATATGTCTCTTATGTTCTTGCCAAATTGCTCAGAGATTATGAATATGTAAAATACATATATGTATTTTATTCCAGCTTTACTGAGATTAATTCAAACGTGATGAGTTTGAGTAATTGAATTGATCTATGACTGTATGTCACACTGTAGGGATAGACATTATTCCTCTTTAGTGTCTGGGTTTTTACATTGCTCTGTAATACTGTGTGTATGGTGGTAGCAGCTCAAAGCTCATCTTTGGCAGAGGCACCAAACTGATAATTGAACCCAGTAAGTATGATCAATTATTTTTAAAACAATTATTCCACAGTGTCATCATTTATGGTTACTTACTCTGGTTTTGTGTCAGAAGGTGTTTTAAATTGAAAACTTGAAAGACAAAGCCTCCAATGAGTGTGACTATTACAATAAGACTAGGCTGCACAACTGAGGATATTAATATCATGGGATGTAGCACAGTGTGAATGGTGCCAATGATAAACTACTGTTTGGTGAAGGAACTAGACTGTTTATTCAAGCAAGTAAGTAACATAATGTATGTATTACAAGTAACTAAGATGGTTAAACAAATGAGTACATGTAGAATTAATCTGAATGACTAATATGATATTTAATTTTGGTTCATTTACTCCCACTGAATTGAGAGAAATTGAACTTGCACTGAATTTATAGAATTGATCTGACAAATACATTAAGATCCTGTCGCTGAATGGGGATGGAAATGTAAATAGTAAGCAGTAATTTGTCTGCTATTGTGCTTTTTTAATATTCAAGCATGCACATTTATATTTTATAAAATCAGAACTATTTCTGGAGTGGATGGTGATTATTTTAGTGAGTACAGATGTAAGATGTGTGGAATGATTATTCCCAAATACTGGTGTAAAATGTCAAAGGCAGACACACAGTCAATTGCTCATCTGTTAAACGGAGGATGTAAATGTATTGGGAGGTAACAGAGTGCGTATACTGGTGTTGCTGGAAAAATAATATTTGGAGAAGGAACTCGGCTCTTAATTCACACAAGTGTTCGAGGTATGCCATAATTATACTTAAACACATAGAACCTGCTCATTCCAGCCTTTCAGAAATCAATCAAAACCGGATCAGTTTGAATAATACAGTTATACATGGCTGTATATCACCCTTCTGGGTTTTTACATTGCTCTGTAATAGTGTGCGAATGCTCTCGGTGCTGTAAAGCTGATCTTTGGTGGAGGCACCAAACTGATAATCCAACCCAGTAAGTATGATCACATATTATTAGAAACACTATTCCATAGTGATCCCTTATGATACACTGCAGATTTGTATTTGTATTTGTGCTGCTTTAAAGCTGTTTGAGAAGTTGAGAAAGCGTTTTAGATGATTGAGTTTGATAGATTCAGGCCAGACTGTTAAATCTGCATGTTAATATACAGTCCTGTAACACTGTGTGTATGCTGGTGGTGCCAAGATACTGTTTGGTGAAGGAACTCAGCTGTTAATTCAAACAAGTATGTACAATTATGTATTCCCAGTAATTATATTTGTGTGTCTTTTTATATTTGTGTAATCTGTGACATTATTACTCATCATGAAAGGTCTTTCTGAATATGGCATCTATTGGTATTTTTGATTATACTGTCTATTTATGACTGCAGAAGATACAACTTAGTGTGGACAAGGGATAAAAGCTGGTGTTCCAGCAGGTAGCCCATTCTGTATTCAGTATTGAATATTTAATGTGGTGCTACAGACCCATACAAAGGGAATACGTATTATGGCTTTATTGTATAGCTGATACCAGATAATTCAGGAACATTACTGTCATAAGACTTGGCAATAGTGGATATGATCTGAATTTGAACTGTTTTTATTAAACATACAAACAGTCTGCCATCCTCAGGCATTTGATACAGGTAGGTTTTTGTGGAAGGGTTTCACACTGTGTGAATACTGGAGGAGATTATCGCCTTATATTTGGGACAGGGACACGCTTAATGGTGGAGTCAAGTGAGTTCATCACTCTTTCATGTACTCCTTTTTGAATGATTAAATTGATTGCTATATTTGGGGGTCTCTACCAGACTCTACCTTTCTGTGGGGGTGATTAACACTGTGTGAATACTGGTGGGGTAGCAGGGAAGCTGATTTTTGGAACAGGAACAAAGTTAATCATAATTTCAGGTGAGAAAACATTCTAAAATAAATATAAGAAGTAATATAAATACAAATATTGTCAAATTGTAGAGAGTTTTAAGGCTGTGTAGATTAGTTTTTCAGGCACAGTGCTTGTTGGCTCCTAATTTGTACATGATGATGATGATGATGATGATGCAGGTTTTAGTGCAGGGATTCGTCATTGTGTGAATACTGATAACAGGAAGATAATATTTGGACAAGGAACAAGCTTGAATGTTCTATCAAGTAAGGAAAAAACAATGTGTGTTTATGTATTTATTTTCTCCAGCATAAGCATTGATCTCTAAACTTGCTAAAAATTGTGCAAGCTGCATGCTATACAGTCATTTTACAAAAATACAACCTCATTATTAGTGAAAACATAATTTATGTGTAGATAGAATGAGAGGTAAAGGCTCAGATGGATATATTTGTTAAACGTGTGCTTAGCTATTGAACTGCAGGCGTGTTTCTGTTGTTCTTGGTGTTTAGTATTGGCATTCAGTAAAATCATTCCTGCCAGGGAGTATGACTATGTCATAGTAATACTATAATTTTATTCCATCTTTACTTCACTTAATCACTTAATAGTTTTCATAATACAATTATAAATGGCTAAATATCACCCAACCAGATGAGACCTTACTTGTCCTTAGCGTCTGGGTTTTTACATTGCACATTAATACTGTGTGAATACTGGTGGTGGCACAAAGCTGATCTTTGGTGGAGGCACCAAGCTGATAATCCAACCCAGTGAGTATGATCCGTATCTTTAGAAACACGATTCCATTGTAATCACATATTATACCCGACAGGTTTATACTTCTGCTGTTTTAAAGCTGTTGAGGCAAAGACTCTTGAGTATGGAGTTGAATATGGTAGACCCAAACTAAGCTGTAAAATCAGGATGTAAATATGCTGGGATGTAACACTGTGTGTATACTGGTGCTGGTGATAAAATATTGTTCGGTGATGGAACGCGACTGTTAATTCAAACAAGTGAGTAAAATAATATACTTTACGTAACTCTACATTTGTGACTGTTAAACAACATAAAGCTGGAATTTAACTGACAACAATTAATAGGCTGGTTAGTTGGAACAAAATAATTTCTGGAATAAACATTACATTGGACATATAGTGCATGCAAACTGATGCAGAGCCAAATCATTTGCTTCCAGTTGCCACAGTTATAAACATTTACATTTAGAAGTCCATGCAGGTGGAAGAGGTTTTTATATAGGCACTTCACTGTGTGTGAATGTCAATACTAAGGCCATAACATTTGGGCAAGGAGCAAGAGTAACTGTAGAATCAAGTAAGTTTAAAAACTATGTATTTGTGACCCCAAAATAAAACAGACCTCTAAATTATGGGAAATTTTGCTGCTATGGGGAAATTGGTGAGAGCAACCAGTGCAAAAATTTTCAGGATTCGGATTAAATGCTACATATGTTTATAATTTGTTGTCCAAAGCAATTAGTTGTCCAAAGAATTATTGACTGTAAAATTAATGATTGAAGCCACTTAGCACTGAGAATTGGAGGCACAGGCTTGGATGATCGTGCTTGTGAGGTTGTTTGACTGTGAAGATGTTAATATACTCAGCTGTCACACGGTGTGTATAGCAGTGCTGGAAAATTGACATTTGGTGAAGGAACTCAATTGATAATTCATTCAAGTAAGTTCTTTCTAACATTCATCCAAGCAGTTTAACATTTCTCATTTACTTTCTGTAATACAGTAAACAATTACCATTAGACGAAGACTTCATATTTTGTCCACATTTTGAGTAACCAGTTCAAACTATAACCATGCTTTCTTATCTTTAAGAGAGAACAGTGTCCCTATTGTGATCTGGGCTTGGTACGTTGTACTGTAATTAAATGTGGATACCTCCATTGATACATTTAAATTAGACTCTAAAGTGGCAGAAAATTACTTTTGATTAAAGATAAGACAGAAGGAATTAAGGGATAGTGAGGTTGTTAAACAGGTGATCTGGACTGACAGCATCACCGTACAAATAGGCAGATTTCATACATTCAGAGTATTCGACATGAGTATTACTATTGTGTGAATAATGCAGGGAATGAAATCTACTTTGGGCAGGGGACAAAGCTCGTTGTTATTCAAGGTAAGTAATTCTCTTAAGCCTGCAATGAAATATCAAATGACATGCTATTGTGAGTTCTATCTGGTACAGCCGGTATTATAATTTGTATGTATTTGACATTGGTATTTCTACTGTGTGAATGTGAATAAGCTCTACTTCGGCAAAGGAACAAAGCTTGTGGTTGAATCAGGTAAAACATTCTATCTACATTAAAAAGCTCATTGACTCGATTGACCTCACAGAGAGCTCCCAGAAAGAGGAAAGGGAATTGAGTCAGTTTATCATTAGGTATTTGATTTTGGGATCATTGGAGGTGCCGGGATAATGTTTAAGTGAGCAGTGCAGTGCTGGTTAACCAATTTACTGGTTAGGAAGCTGAAACTCAGAGGCTGCAAGTTCAGGTCGTTTGTTGGGTGCTGCTCTTCGACCATTGATCAAAGCGCTTAATCTGAATTGATGCAGTTGTGCATAGATGGCCGGTGTGTACAAATGTAGACTGCATCAGTTTCTCTGGGTATGAACATCTGTAAAACATTATGCTTTTAAGACAATTAACAATATCTGATGTAATTGTTCTTGTAATCTAGGACCTGACAGACAAATGCATTTCTGCAGACATGCTTTTGTGAAATGTGTTCACACTATGTGAATGAGGGAGTGATTGATCCTCTTCTGTTTGGGAAAGGAACATATTTAATTGTTGAATCAAGTGAGTTAATCATCATTCTACATTTTTCTTTTCAAAGGCTAAAATATGATTGCTTACATAAAGAGAGTCAGTTACAGTTTTTTATTATTGCCATGAGTTTATTTCAGTGCTGCAGAGCTTGTATTCAGGTGGATGTTTAACATTAATTGTCTAAACAAATGTATATTTCTAGACAAAGTTTGATGTAGTAAATGCTATTATTAAGCCTGCAATTTCTACACATTATGGTATATGTCTCATAGATACTGCACAAGAAAGCTTTCAGATTTACTGAACATTGTGAATATTATACAAAAATATATATTTAAAACTTTAATTTGATCTAATTTGATCAATCACAGAAATAATCCATCATTATGTGTTGAGACTGAGGACTAACAGCAGTGTTAGTACAGTGTTTACAGTATTTGTGAAGAATCTCAGACACTAACTTTGTGTCAGAGTGATTTTCACAGTGTGAATACTGGAACAGGAGGGAAGATGATTTTTGGGAAAGGAACCAGGCTAATTATCACTGTTGGTAAGCAAATGCTTGTATAGGTACAGCATTGATTCATGTACAGTTGCTCAAGCCTTAAGCAGTAATTACTGGACAAACCGGCCATCAAAGTTTTCTTGTTGTTAATGGTTGTTGTTAATGAAAACCTCAGATTCTGACATATATAAGACATGTAAGAAGATAGAAAGGAAGGGAAGCTTTTCCAATGAAGGCATTTATTAATTGAGCTTGACCAAAAAGCAAAATCAAAATATCATGATGTTCCTCATGTGAGCATTGTCGAACCAAGCAGTCTGGTTTAGTGTTTGTGAGTCAGAAATTCTGACCAGATTAAATGCATGGTTATGCAGTGTTATTGGAGATTTATGTCATGATCTGTATCACTGTGGATGAGTGGCTATGGGGAAAAGATCACTTTTGGATCTGGAACCAAGCTGGTTGTACATTCAAGTAAGTATATTACGTTTTTTCCTCAAACGTGCAGTTAAAGTTTGGTATGGATAGCTTGTTTTCTCCCCTAAGCGGGGATAGTATTTGGTAGGGAGAGTAACTCTGTGTGAATGCTAATGCGGGTAACAAACTCACGTTTGGATATGGAACTAAAGTAGTTGTGGAAACACGTAAGTGCAGATTTTATTTTGAAATGCTGTTGAAACATGTTTTACGCTAACATTTGTGTAAATATTAATAATTTGTTGAATTCCTGTAGAATGTAAAAACAAAGAAATAATGAAAGAGGCACAGGCATTGACACTGAGCTGTTAATGTATCTGGGTGAACTGAAATGTAGTGTAAATTACTTATCATCTGCATGTCCAGTGGGCTTTGAAAATACTCTTCGAAAAGCAGGAACCATTTGGATACCATCGCTTGATAAATCAACTCTGGCCATTTTTTCTACATGATTCAGAAACTAGCACATTAGATTACCTACTAGTTTAGTGACCTTGACAATAATGTAATTCAACGGTAAAGTAATTAATTACTTAAATGTTTTTTTTACCATATGTACTACTTAATGGTGGCACAAATCAATGAAAAACATTGACTTCGGAGGCCCAGTTCAATATGTTTGACATGCTGATGTGTAAACCTGAGGATGTAAATATAGTGGGTTGTAACAGTGTGTGAATGTTGGTGCTGGTGGAAAACTGATATTTGGTGAAGGAACCCAGCTGTTTGTTTATACAGGTAAGTGGTTTGTAAAATCATGATATTGGTTAATATAATAATGAGACTATTTTCAAAGAAGTTTATAAGATATTCTGATATGGAGTTTTTATACTGGGCTGTGACACTGTGTTTATGGTGGTGCAAATAAACTGATATTTGGTGGAGGCACCAAGCTGATCATTGAACACAGTAAGTATGACTTTGATTATGCAATGTCAATTGGCAGGTAGTGAAGACATTTCCGTACATTATAAAAGCAACTCTTCAAAATTAAACCGTCCATAATTGTGTCTTTACATGATTCAGATAATTTGGTGCTGCCTTAGATTTTCAAGAAACCAGGAAACCACTTTTATCTAATTAAAAATAAAGTGAATCCATTACTCCACTTACATTGTGAAACTAAAAGCTGTGTTTATAGTATAATAACACCAAAAGAGAAACTTTGGACTTATCAGAATCTAACATTTCAACAAAAAGTCCATTCAAATTTCAATATTTGTGAAATGCAGTTGGTTGGTGGGTCAAAAATATTGCTAAGCTCATATTTTGAAAAATTTCATCTGAAAAATGAAAGAATCCACCAATTTTCATGTAATCAGAATGAGTAGAGACAGTGTTAGGGATCTTCGACCCTACCTTTGTGTCAGAGTGATTAGCACTGTGTGAATACTGGAGCAGGGACAGGGAAGCTGATTTTTGGAAAGGGAACCAAGTTAATTATCACTGCTGGTAAGCCAATAATCATTTTATGTATGAATGAGGATAAATGTTGTGGTGACATTTTGGGAAATTATATTTTGTGAATAATCAAGCAGTATTGTCAAGTATAGTCTTGTTACCTGTGAATGTTTGAAAATATAGATGGTGAAGGTTTTTGTGGAAGTGATACTCAGTGTGTGAATACTGGTAACAATGTGATAAAATTTGGACAGGGGACAAGCCTTACTGTGGAAGCAAGTAAGTTTTAAAAAAATCTCCATCAATGAATGTAGAACATCTGTCATTAATGCTGACATCTGAAATGACATCTCTCAGAAGTTATGTTGTAATTATTGAACAAAAGTAAACATAAAAATATACAAACAATTAAAAAATTTAATGGAAATTTTGCACTAACTTACCAATGTATGACTTATGCATGTATGCGGCAAGAAAGAAAGTAAGCTTTGTCAATGAAAGAAAATGAAATTTGACTATATTTTAATTATTTTACCAAAAACATTAAATCATTAAAGTGATCATTAGCTTCCTTATTTGAGGAATAGAATCAGTCTGCAGCAGTGCTAACTGCAGTGTAAGTACATGGTGATGAAGTGAACTAACAGGGTAGATTTATGTCATTATATGTACCACTGTGGATGAATGGTATTGGGAATAAGATCACTTTTGGATCTGGAACCAAACTTGTTGTGCATTCTCGTAAGTATCTTACAGTTTTATGAATTTTAGCATTTACCCAAGTTTGTTGTTGTCTTTATGACATAGTCATTTAGGTCAGTGGTGATCTCAATCTTTAATAAGACTATGGTGAGAAAGCTGAGGAGAATTAATACAGTGACAAAACATATAAAATATAATAAGCTATTCATGCATGGATACTTGTTTCCTCTTATGAGAGTGGAGCTGGTATTTGAATAGGAGCGTAACTCTGTGTGTATACTGATGGAGGTTACAAACTCATATTTGGAAAGGGAGCTAAAGTAGTAGTCGGATCACGTAAGTACTATTTCACTAAAATAGTTAACCAGACACAAAATCATACATTGAGCTCTTAGTGTAGTTGGATGAAGTTTAAAAATTTTCATCTGTATTTCATGTATGCTTAATATACCACCTGACCATTTTCTTTTTTGGAAAATAAAAGAGCACACCACGTTGCACGGTAGTGCCATGCTTCTAAATGTTATACTGTACACAGAGGCGCAGATGACGGGGTCCCCTGTTTCATAGGGACCCTGATCCATCCCCCCACTTTTGAGAAAAAAAATGTATTGTATAAATTTAAAAGTAAAGAACTTTTGCTCACAGTTTGGTTCCCCCACTTCAAAAATTGTTCCTGCACTGCTGACTGTACATATATGTCAGACAAATGCTAATCTAAACTGAGGATGTAAATGTAATGGGCTGTAAAACTGTGTGAATCTTGCTGGTGGAAAACTGATATTTGGTGAAGGAACCCAGCTGTTTATTTATACAAGTAAGTCCTACGTCCATGCAATTTACTAAAACAGTGGCTCATTGGTCTAATTTATTTGCAGTATATCATAGAAATATACTGTAAGTAATTAGTGTAGTAGTTCTTATTACATACACAAATGGTATACATTTAAATTCATATATTCTAATAAAATACTATACTTGCTTGTACTCCCTCTTTAGATTTGGGGTTTTTATATTGCACTGTAGTACTGTGTGCTTACTGGTGCAGACAAGCTGATATTTGGTGGAGGTACCAGGCTGATAATAGAGCAGAGTAAGTATGATAATCATTGAATGGGTTGTATCATAATTATACCAACAGACACACTTTGAATTTAGTCAAGCTTTAGATTGGAATATTTATGTTCATTGAAAAACCAATCAACCTTTAAATTATTCTGCTATTATTTATCTGTCTGACTTGTAAACTGCTGCCAGATGGTTTCTGTTACTGTTGTTTATCATTATTGATTTTGAAGGAAGATCAGAAAGATGGTGAATTTGTTAAGCAGGTGATCTAAGATAACAGAATCACCAAACTAACAGAAATATCACATGTGGTATTTGACATGGTCATTGATACTGTGTGACTGATGGGTACAAACTCATCTTTGGAAAGGGGACTAAGGTTTTGATCATGGCAGGTAGGTTATGGTTATTCGATGCTGAAATTGTTAATGGTGGGCTATGATGTGGCTTGTCGAGTTCAGTAGTGGTCATTTGTCACACGGGTTTTGTGTTGACCATCAGCCTGAAAACAGTATTTAAGTGATGGGGTAGCAATGCTTGACAAAAGTGAAATGTCAGTGCTGTTAGCAGCTGAAATATTTGGACCTGCTTGTTTTCTGATGAAATAGAAAGACTCATTTATTGTAATATTTGTAAATTGCATCCAACCTGATCATGATCAGACTAAAAGAAAAGTGCTCGAACAGCTCTGTGTTATTTCTGAGGGATCTCAGACACTATCTTTGTGTTAGAGTGATTTTCACTGTGTGAATACTGGAACTGCTGTAGGGAAGTTGATATTTGGAGAAGGAACCAGATTAATTGTCTGTGTTGGTAAGCAAACACTTTATTATGAATGCTGATTTATATCAACAGTGATAAATCATAGATTAATTAAGTTTTGTATATACTGAATCAATGAATAAGTATAATATTGGCAATTGCACATATTGTGATCAGATTGAAGACTGTAACTTTGTGTCAGAGTGATTAGCACTGTGTGAATGCTGGAGGGGGAGGAAATAAGCTGGTATTTGGAAAAGGGACAAAGTTAATTATTACTGCGGGTAAAGTGCCTTTTAATGTATATAATGATAAATACAAGTTCTAACTTGTAGGAAGATTAAGCATTCTATACAACCAAGTAGTCTTGTCCAGTATTACATTGTTACTAGCACATTTAGACAATGCAGGTTTTTGTGGAGCAATTCTTCAGTGTGTGAATACAGCAAATAAGATCACATTTGGACATGGAACAAGTCTCATTGTAGAATCAAGTAAGTTGAAAAAATAGAATTTTTGACAACTCAAACAAGTGTGACATCTGATATGACACCTCTCAGGAGTTACAGAGTAAGTAATTTAACAAAAATTCATATTGACAACAGTATTTCTTAATGGTAGCCTGAGTGAACTGTAGGTGTATGACATATGCAGGCATTGTAAGAAAGTGATGAAGTGGTCATCTTATTAAAAATGCTGATCATATATATTACTTGAGCAAAGTAGAATTAAAGAGCCTTGAGCAGTAAATGAATGCATTACCTTAAGTCCATGGTGATGCAGAGCACTGAATGAATAGATTTATGTCACAGCCTGCACCACTGTGGACGAATAGCTTTGGTGGAAAGCTCACCTTTGGAACTGGAACCAAGTTGGTTGTACATTCTAGTAAGTTTCTCAAACCATTCGTATTTCCTTAGATTTGCTGTTTACATTATGTTTTATATGGACATTAGATCATTTCAGAAGGAATAGCAAGAGTAATGAGGCTAAAGTGATAGCATGATTTACATTGGAATGGAGGAGAGCCACAATAACATATGGTTAGCTTATTATTTCTCCCATGGAAGTGGGGCTAGTATTTGATAGGGAGCGTACCCCTGTGTGAAAGCAACAGGGGGTTACAAGCTCATATTTGGAAGTGGAACTAAAGTATTAGTGGAGTCATGTAAGTGCTGTTTTTGTCTTTAATTGCTGTTAAAAGAAATTTTATTTCAACATTTGTGTAAATATTAGTACTTTGATATTACAGAAGGGATAAAGAAAACTAAAACAGTAAACTGGACACAGAGTCAGATGATGAGCTGTCGGAGCAGCTGGGTGAATTGCAAGCTCTACATTATCCATGCTGGGATGAAAATCTGGATAGACATCAACATTTGTGTTTAACAAATTCATTCAAGTCTTAGGTTTCTTTGTCTTTGTGATTTCAGGGTAACTTTGCAAACTATTTTTTGATATAAAAGGAAAATACGAATACAATGAAAAATAGGGATAAATTCATTTGTGGGTCAAAATGTAAAAAAATAAGCAGGAAAAGTATCATTGAACCCTGGCTTAAGGCCATATAAATGTACTTGTTTGATACATTCGTCCATCCTTTGGTCAGGTTTCAATAGTATGATTACCTAAATCATACACAAAACAAACCAATGTAGACCCTTTGAGTCTGTGTAATGTAGGAGATTCTCATTCTTTAGAATAGGGGTTTTTACATCAAACTGTAATACTGTGTGTATGCTAATAGACTGACATTTGGTGGAGGCACTAAGCTGATCGTAGAACACAATAAGTATAACTTTGATTCTGAAATATCAACGAAAGGTATTGAGAACATTTGTTTAAACCATATAAAATAGGAACTCAGATTTGAAAGCCTCTGTAATTGCACAGTTTAATAAAAGCACAAGCCATAGTAGTCCATACAAGATGCATTTTTCTTCTTTATAAGCGTCAGGGTTTTTACATTGCTCTGTGATACAGTGTGGATGCTAGTGGTACAAAACTGATATTTGGTGGAGGTACTAAGCTGATAATTCAACACAGTAAGTATTGTTCTGTTTAGGTAATATAAGTACCAGAGTGATAGATAATATGTAAATTGTTTTTATTAATCCCAGGACCTATCATTACCCTGAAGAGTGATAACAGATAACAGTTAAAAGTACACACAAGTATGATACAAGTTAGAGTTAACTCTGAATGTTAAAAATCTCATATTCTGAATTGTATTATTCTGTTCCCATCGATTTAGACAAAATTATGAAATTAAACCAGATAAATTAATGTAAAACTTAAACCAAGTTCAAGTTTAAAGCTCATATGTTAAAATCTATTGATCTTAAAACAGTTTTGCCATGGTCTACATTACTTGGTAAAGCTGTCTAATGACCGCTAATTATGTTGCTGTATATTTATTATTGAAAATAGTTGGAGAGAAACCAGAGTTTGCTATGCTGGTGATCTGAACTGATAGTACCATAAGACAGGGAGATACGGTATTTGACATGGGCATTGTTACTGTGTGAATGTCGGGGACAAACTCATCTTTGGACAGGGGACAAAAGTTGTTGTCATAGCAGGTATGTTATAACTAACTGATGCTAAATTAACTAATGTCATATATGTTATGAGCAATGTGCCTACTGCAGATATGGTTATTTATAATGGAGGTGGTGTGCTGCACTTAAATTCCAAGAGAATGAAAGGTTTTGCATCCATCTTGGCATGAGACATAAATATATGCCAGACCATGTAAATGCTCACTAAATTAGCTACAGTTATGTAATGGAAAATAATTTTTTGATAAGGATCCTTGAATGTCCTTTTTGTAAGGTGTGTTCACAATGTGTGAATGCTAGAGGTGGAGCTGATCCAATTATATTCGCATCTGGATCAGTGTTGTTTGTGGAGTCGAGTGAGTAATACTTTTACTACAGTTTCAGGTTGCTGAATACTTTACTTAACATATTACTCTGTATAAATGTGACACTTTGAATTGCTTATTGAATAACTATCTTGGAGTCATTTGTGTGAATGAAGCTCCTGCATGTCTTCAGTATCTATTGGAATGACTACTGGTTGTATACAATAGGTTATGTACTTTAATAACCATCTTCCCTACCGTTAGATCGTTAAACATAAATCCCTTGGGATTTAAAAATATTGAATTTGTTGATTGTGAATGAAACGATTTCAGGCAAAAGAAATGTTAAAATCTGTCAGATTTGAAAAAAATGATTAGATTAAATAATGGGTATTTGATAAGGAGGTACATACTGTGTGACTGTGAACATAATCTACTTTGGAGAAGGAACAAAAGCTGTGGTTGAATCAGGTAAAAAATTTCCCCATTTCTCCTTATATTTCAGATTACTTAGAAATGCCTTTTTTCTCAACATTTTTACCCCAACCCTGTGAGAGAGAACAAGTAATGCCAATATAGAGCTGTGAGACAAAGTTAAAAACAGAATGATGAGCAAACGACCATTTTAATCCTTGCATAGACTAAAGGTTTTTGTGGGATGTGTTCACACTGTGTGTCTGATTCAAGTGGAGGTTATCGTCTTATATTTGGGACCGGGACACACTTAATTGTGGAGTCAAGTGAGTCAATGATCTTATAATATCATCCTTAACGCAAAGCATGACAGTTTCCAGGGTTGGTGGTCTGATTTTAATAATCTGGAGTTTGTTACGTCGTAAATGGAAGATAAATTATAGTAGAAGCTGTGTGAAGTCTATTATGCTCAGTATCGTAGCCAAGACTCAACTGAACTGAAATTTGTATTATTTTGGTATGAATATTAGACTCGGCCTCTCATATGTTAAGAAACAGCACAAAAATCATGTATGGCAAAAATAGTGCTGGCATAACCAAACAACCGATTATTTTTGTCTTTAATGTGAGATTTTTCACAGCCTGATCAGTCAGCATCAGGTAGATGGCCATTTTGATCCTTGTATTAAGTAGTGATGAAGTTTTTTTTTTTTTAAGTCCAGTGTTATTTCCCTTATGATATCAAATATTACCTATGAGACTGAAGAGCATGACTTAAGAGGAGGTATGTTATCTGCAGTTGGTAGTGTTATGTAACTGCAGTCTTGCCTCATTTATGTGCGTTTTGAACGGTTAATCGTATGGCTGAAATATTTAACTAATACACACGCTGTCAGAGTGAGGACTGGCTGCAGTCTCTCAGATACATATGATGCTCCATCACTGCAGCCAGTCCTCTATCTGACAGCGTGTGTGTTAGTTAAAGGCATGACCTTTCTGCCACAGTGATTAGCACTGTGTGAATACTGGAGCAGGTCTACAGAAGATCATTTTTGGAAAGGGGACAAAATTAATCATAAGTGGAGGTGAGCAAGTTCATTTTTCACTAAACATTTTAAGATGGTGTTGTGGAACAGATAATATTTGGAGATTTACACAGAAACCATTGATTGAAACCAAATATATTTGACTGGATGGATTTTGTTTGCAAATGTTTTGTGGGCTCATGTTATTTTTCCCCAGTCTGATATCGGTGTTTTAAATGGTATGGGTGATATATGTGGATAATATCTGAAGGGTTATCTGAGAGGTGTTACCTTTGTGTCACAGTAATTAGCACTGTGTGAATGCTGGAGTTGGAACAGGGAAGCTTATTTTTGGAAAAGGCACCAACTTAATTATCACAGCAGGTAAATAAATCATTAAAATAAAAATGAAAAATAGCATAATGACAAGAAATGACAACTATTTGTTGAGAGATTTAGTTTGTGTAAAAACAGTGTTGTCAGGTAGTGCAGTAGATGTACAATTGTAAAAACATGTAGATGCAGGTTTTTGTGGAGGTACTGTTCAGGGTGTGAATACTGGAGGCAGGAAGCTAATCTTCGGACAGGGAACAAGTCTGACTGTTGAATCAAGTAAGTGCTCCAGTGCAGCTGTGGGTCTGGAGGGATAGTCTGTAGGTTACGTTTCTACAAATGACCCTGACTCAATTAGGTAATTACTTCGACACACCTCACACATGTCATTCATTATTTTGGGCACAGTAAAACATTTAATTTTGGGACCAAAGAACAGTCCCTAGAGAAGCATATAAAGAAAAATTGGGGAATAACCCGATCACATAACAAGATAGGCTAGTTATTTACAGCAGAAGGTGACATCACATGGAACAGGCTTCTTGCCTACCTCTGTATTAGCTAATTACATTGGGAAATAAACATTGTGTTTACGACAAACATATTCATAACACTTTCTGTATAATATCATAATAGGTTCTCAATTCATTATGATTGAAGATATAATAAGGCACAGTTGTCTTTACTACAAAATATTGACTTGCAAATTTGCACACTTTGGGTATTTTATAGGTTATCAAACAGTGTGTGACATTTGTAGTGGACACACTTATCTTTGGTCATGGAACTAAAGTAATCATTCACTCTAGTAAGTACAAACAAAAATGAAAACACAAAAATATACCATATTTATGATAGTTAGAAATGTTGCAGAGCATGTGTTCTGTGCGTGTGGACTGCATATCCCAGTCTTTGCATTCTGCCCTGGTTTTTGCTGGGCTACACATGAGTGTGTGAATGATGGAGGACTAAAACTCATCTTCGGAGGTGGAACAGCTGTATTTGTGGAGTCAAGTAAGAAACCATATTTTTAAAAAGTGCTTTGTCAGCTACTATACCTGCATATAATTCTAAGACATAGGGCACACAGTGATCAAATATGTACCATGCCAGACAGTAAGGTTTTTGTGGAGTGTGTTCACACTGTGTGACTACTGGGAGTGGAGTTTATCGTCTTATATTTGGGACCGGAACAAATTTAATTGTTGAATCAAGTAAGTCTCTATCATGTGATACAATATTAATTTTACAGACAGGCAGATGGAGTGGAAGAAATTTAGTGGAAGTAATTTAGTTGTACTGTGAATAGTTTAACCTAACCTTCTGTAAATTGTAAAATTATGTTGTGCCATGAATTGTAAAGCTAATGTGACAATATATCCAAAATCCTCCAAATTAATAATGGAATATATGTTGTCGAGCTTACATGTTATTTAACACAATTCTCAACATACTTGTACAACTTCTTACTTACAAACTACTTACACTTATATATATAATTGCTATGGCCACTCCAAATGGTTTTGAAAGGGCACGAAGTGCGTGTGCCATTTCTGAGACGTTACCTTTGTGTCAGAGTGATTAGCACTGTGTGAATACTGGAACGGGTACGTGGAAGCTCATTTTTGGAAAAGGGACAAAGCTAATCATAAATACAGGTAAACAAACAATATTCTAGCTGCACATTCTAAGATGACAATTGCAACAGCACACAATATATCACATTTTCATAAAGGAACTGTTGTTTGAATGTTAATTTGTGTATGACAGTTGCCTTAGTGTTTTTGCCTAATGTTACTATTTTATTTTATGGTACCTCCAGTCTGTTATCAGCTGAAGTGTATTATTTTTAAGAGTGATTAGGTGTTAAAGACCTGCCTCAGTGATTGTATAATATCTGGGGGTATCTATGAGGTGTTACCTTTGTGTCACAGTGATTAGCACTGTGTGAATGAAGGAGGGGGATATGGGAAGCTGATTTTTGGAAAAGGCACCAAGTTAATTATCACAGCAGGTAAATAAAAACATAAAAAAATTGATGTACACAACCTGTGGACAGCTTGGGATTGTATATGTTAAAAGAGCAATTGTCAAATATATTAGTTTGTTCCTGTACAACAGTTAGTATGTAGATGCAGGTTTTTGTGGAGGTATTGTGCAGGGTGTGAATGATGGAAGCTGGAAGCTAATTTTTGGACAGGGAACAAGTTTGACTGTTGAATCAAGTAAGTATTTCAAAATTTACAGTATTTCATTTATAGTCTCATCCACATAGTATGACATCTTAAGCCAGTGGTGGGCAAGTTTGGTCCTGAAGGGTCAATGTGTATGTAGGAATGAAATATAGAAAGAGACGTATACAGACTTCAGTGCCCATCTTAAATGAATCACATTGTGAATTATACTCTAATTGTTTGAATTAAGGAAAAAAGACTCTATACTGCATTGGGCTCAGTCTTCATTATCAATGAAACATTATTATTAATAATAATAATAATAATTAATTTTAATGCAGAAAATTGAGTAGCAGGATAAATTGTACAGGAGCACCCTTTGGGTATTTGATTGGATAACAAACAGTGTGTGTCATATGGAGCAAGCTCACTTATCTTTGGTCATGGAACTACAGTAATCATTCACTCTAGTAAGTACAAACATGATAAAAACATGAAAATGTATTATATTTATGATAGTTAGAAATGTTGCAGTGCATGTGTTATCTGTGTTTGGAATGCACATTGATATCCCAGTCTATGCATTTTCCCTGGTTTTTGCTGGGCTATGTTTGAGTGTGTGAATGATGGAACAAGAAAACTCATCTTCGGTGCTGGAACAATTCTATTTGTGGAATCAAGTGAGAAACCTTATTTTATGTGTTTATCAGCTACTGTATGCTAGTTGTGCATTGGTAAATGCTTGGAGGGATAATTCAAATTAGTCAAAAAATTAATCTGAAAACTCTGGAAGAACTATTTTCGGCGTTTTATGTAATATTTGGACGCATATACTATTTTTAATTGTGAGAGAATATTAAGGAAAATTCACGCTAACCTTTGTTTGTACAGTACACAAATACCTTATTATTGTTGTATTTTAAGGCTTTGTTCCAAGTACCTCACATTTGAGATGGAGGAAAACAGGAGGTTTTTGCTGTGGAAGTCAATAGTGTGTGAATAATGGACAGTATAAACTAATATTTGGAGAAGGAACAAGGCTGGTTGTGGAACCAAGTGAGTAGAATGAGTAAAATTCCTTTATCATTAATGGCTTTAGAAAAAGGATTTAGGTGATCAGAAAAGCTAGCGAATAGGTTATTTAAAAGTTATAATTACAACTGAGGCGTCAGGATCAGGAACAGCCTTTCGCTACTGAAATGGCTTTTGGACGTAGTGAGCACATTTAGAATTACTTGATCTGATTTCAGCAACCACTCACAGAGAATGGTTGATTAGCTGTGAGACAGTAATATCATTACACAGTTTATGGCCTCTCAGCCCTATGAAAGGCTGGAGAATGTAAATCTGTATGCTGTTAATATATCAAGGTAATGGTGCTAATGGGGCAATCACTGCTAAATCACATGTAAGAGTTAAGAATTTGGTTCACCAGACCAAAGCTGTCATGCAAGTCCATTCTGACTGCTGGTCATTTATTTATTTCTTTACATATCTCTTAAGTGTAATTAAAATGCCATGGTAGGTTTTGGGTTACACTCCATCCCAGGAGGTTTTTGATAAGGGTGTGCTTGCTGTGTGAATACTGGAGGTGTTCAAAAATTGGTGTTTGGGACCGGGACCCAAGTAATGGTCCAAGCAAGTAAGATATTTTTTTTCTTATCAAGTGATTATTTATTTTAAAGAACAAATTTACCACAAGTAAATTACATTGTACCTTATATTAAAGGTAAAATGCTAAGGAAACAAGTACTCCATTGGGTGAAAATGGTCTCCACTATCATAATTATGATAAACCAAAATTTGACAAAATCTTTAGCACACACTATTTGACAGGTCAAATGATTTTGTTGTAAGCCTAATCATTGTGTGACTTCTGGGTCTGGCAAGTGGAAGCTCATATTTGGCCAAGGAGTTCAACTGACAGTTCAAACAAGTGGGTATCACCTTTTAAATTGTGATTCTTGACACAAAATTATATTATATTCATTCCAAAATGAAATTTACGGTAATAATTATGAATTATCTAGTTTCTAAGCAATTATACCAATGTTCTTTTTCTGATAGGGTTTCTAATGGCTATTATGTCAAACTGATGTCAGTTTTACTTCAAACTGTGCTCTCAGTTTATTAGGTTTTGATAATAACTACTGAGGGATTATGGTACATTTTAGGATTTTGGAGTTGGGTTTCGAGAAAGCATATCCCCCAGCTGTAGTGCAGAGTATTTGGTAGCTCTTATTATACTGTGTGACTGGATCTGGCATAAACAAGATCATTTTAGGCAAAGGCACCAGATTAACCATTGAATCAGGTAAGCCATTAAGTTCCTGCTTTTTTCACATTCAGTGTTGACCATGGATTTATGTTCATTCAGCGTAAATTCCTCTGAGGGATTAATGGAACTGTGTGTTCATTAAAAGGATCCAAGCTGTTAATGCAGAGGGCTGTCTGTGAAAGCGACAGATGCAGGTTTACCATTGTATTATCACTATCACAAATCTGAAAAGTCACAACTGATATCTTGGAAATCTGACATCTTGGAAATCTAGGAATTGAGGCTGTAAAAACAATATAATGTACAAAAATATTGGTGCTGTTGGGGAAGAGGCCCATAGTCACTCTTAACCTTGTGTCAAGCACATTTTAACAGATGTTAAATAATCTATCATTTTGTGAAATGCTGCTGAGGGTAATGTTATTTATGACCATATATGTTGTTAAAATGTTACAGTAGCTTTCAGGTTACACCCTAATAGGCCTTGCAGTTGGTAAGGGCTTTTTGTTGAGGACGTGCCTGCTGTGTGAATACTGGAGGCACTCGAAAACTGTTGTTTGGGACTGGGACCCATGTAACAGTGGAATCAAGTAAGACTGTCAGTTTTCTGTCAAATAAGTATATTCATTTGATTTACCAACCGGTGAATGCCCATCATGAGAAATTGGAGAGTATTACTTATATTTATAATTAGTGGTCGATTGTGTTGGTAACCGGCTCACATGCTTCGGTATCAGAGTATTTGACAGCTCTTATTCTACTGTGTGACTGGATCAAGTTCATATAAGCTCATATTGGGTGGAGGGACCATATTAACCATTGAATCACGTGAGTCATTGATCTTTCTGCTCAGAATATGATGGCTTTTATTGATGTCATTTGACTTATTAAACATTTATGAAAATCTCATAAATAATGTTAACATTTGCTATGATAATTCCTTACAAATATATGATCAATTAGGATAATATGGAGATTGCTGTTGACCACAGATATGTCAGGCTGGTCTCAAGAGTATTTGACAGGTCTTATCATACTGTGTGAATACACAAGGCTTCAAACTCATTTTTGGGGAAGGGACCAGAGTAATCATTGAATCAAGTGAGTCCTTTGTATTCCTTCTAAAGTGTTTTACTTAGTAGTAACAGTACTGAATGATGACAATTTGATATCAGTTTGGAGGTTGGTAGGGTTTTTGCTAAGGATGTGTTTGCTGTGTGAATACTGGAAACATGGGAAAACTGGTGTTTGGAGGAGGGACCCACGTAACAGTGGAATCAAGTAAGAATGTCCATCTGATAAATAATCAATAATTTATAAATGTCTAAAGCGATGCCTCTCTTTGTCTTTAGCTCATTTCTGTGACCAATGTTTTATTTTCCCATTTTTCCTCCCAAGACAGGCAACTTGGTGCAATACCTTGTTATTCCAAATCAATTTCAGGCTACATTTAGTGGGAAAAGTACTTTACCTTGGTATTTTAGTGGTTTTCAGGGTCTTCTGGTCATGAAGACGTACAAATATGCAAACAGGTTTTTGTTATGTAGTTTGTGACTGTGTGAATAATGGAATCAAAATAATATTTGGACAGGGGACTCAACTAATTGTACAACCAAGTAAGTACGTAGGATTTTGATTAAAAATGTGCATTGCATTAAACTTGGATATTAGATATGGACATAAGGCCATCAAAAATCAAAATACTACTCAATAAAAATACTACTTAATAAAAATATGATTTCAAGTTTAAACAACTGTTGATGCTCATAGACTCACATGTCTGAGTATTTGACATCTCTTATAATAGTGTGTGAATGAAGGCTATGGTAAATTCATATTTGGAAAAGGGACCAGACTATCCATTGTGCCGAGTAAGTCCTGGATATTCTTGCTATATAATTTACTATATATTATATGTGGAAGCTGAGAATATACTTATTTTTTAAAAAATTAATGGAATTTTTCTGCCATTATTAAGGCTTCAAACACTTGTTAATGGAGGTGTTACAAAAAAGTACAGCAAAAGATTAATAATCAGAATGGATAGGAATTCTGGAAGATTTTGGGAGAAGTTTGACTTTTGGAATTGTTGTAAAGAAACGATTTTGAAAGGGAACACAATAAATGAGACATATGGAGTTACTGTATCATGGTACAGCACAGTGTGAGTGCTCAAACCAGCTCTTACAAGTTAATATTTGGCAGTGGCACCAAACTAATTGTTGAATCTTCTGGTAAGTATGATGTTTTCTTCAATGTATTTTTGTTCAGTGACAATGTTTAATCAATGAGAATTGCAGCTGGTCATGAACATAGATTTACAGCGTATAATCCAAGTCTGACAGAACACTGATTTAGTGGGGATTCCAGGAAGGTTTGGTAGAGTTTTTGCTGAGGGTGTGTATAATGTGTGAATACTGGTTTTAAAAAACTGGTGTTTGGCAAAGGGACCCATGTAATGGTGGAATCAAGTAAGATTTTCTTTATATTTTAAGTGATGCCCTCTCCCCAAGAGTAGCATTATGGTTATCTTTTAGAATATATATCTGTTAAAGTACATGTTTTGGTCATACTAGAGATTCAGTGATCTAAAGGTTATCCATGTTTACATCGATAATCCATTCAAAATACAATGCAATTTTCCTAGTAACTGGGAAACTTGCTAGTCTGTCATGTCATTCCAGAATAATTAATTGTTTTCAGGTTGTAAACAGAATAATTAAAAGCCAGTGAAAGTCAGCTTTGCTACTGTTAAAGTTAGTCAGGTTTTTTCTAAGGAGGTTTTTGCTGTGTGAATACTGGAAACTATGGAAAACTGGTGTTTGGAGGAGGGACCCTTGTAGCAGTAGAGTCAAGTAAGATTGCCTTTCTTTTCGTAAGTCATATTTTATGACCATTAAGAGCAATACCTCTGTTTACTATACCTATTTTATTTTTTGTGTCATGTTTCACATAAACTATTATTCAGGATTAAATAAACATTCAAATCAAACTATGGTGTTACCATTAAGTAAGCTCAAAGCTCAAAATTCACAGCTTGACTATTTAATGATTAATTAGAGTTCTCTTTTTCAAATGAATTCCTCTGGCACATGTGCACATGTACACACATGCAAACAGGTTTTTGTAATGTCGGCTGGGACTGTGTGAATGATCAGGTTAAACTAATATTTGGACAGGGGACCCAACTGATTATACAACCAAGTAAGTAACTGTGATTTATATGAAATACTCTGCAATGTTTAAAGCTCAGGGAATATGAATATAAATGGGAAAAAATGGGCTGAATGTTTCACTATAGATACATATGGAAAAGGGCGATTCAAATCTTTGGATCATAAGGATACCATCCAAAATAATTTGAAAATTTCATTTAATGAAAAAGATGCTCAAAGTTAAAATAGTCACCAATGACCATAGACTCACATGGTTGATGTCTGATTTTTGACATCTCTTGTAATACTGTGTGAACGATGGCTATGGTAAATTAATTTTTGGGGAAGGGACCAAACTAACCATTGAATCCAGTAAGTCATTGATATATTGCATTTCTGTGTATTTTGTCTCTTCAGATAAATGAAGGGTTCTCATTGTCAGGTTGTGCACCCTGACAGGTTGCATATGAAAATATACATTAATGTTTTTGTGATGCAGTCTGTGACTGTGTGAATGCTGGAGTTAAAATAATTTTTGGACGTGGAACCCAACTAATTGTACAACCAAGTAAGTGACTGGTTGATTAGATTAACTGCTGTTCTAAATATTGACCCATGTGATTACAAATGGACCTTGACAAATTATCAGGATACGTTTCAGTGCAAACATAGGTAGAAAAGAAGAGGGCAATTCAAATGTATTGAACCATAAATACATCAAAGACTTTTAATAAACATCATTTAAGAACATAGAGATCTTTCCAATGGTCAATCTCAAAGTAACTTCTCATGATCATTGACCTATATGTTTGGTGTCTGGAGTATTTGACACCTCTTATCATACTGTGTGAATACAGATGGCTTCAACAAGCTAATTTTTGGTAAAGGGACCAGACTAACCATTGAATCGAGTAAGTACTTCATACCTTGATCTGATTGCAATACAGTACATGTAGAAGCTGATCATAATTAGACACACATTTATTGTAAAGATGTCTGCCTGAATTGGAATTCAGAAAAATAAGGGAGAGGTTTTAATATTGGAATTCATTAAGGAAAGAGCGTGGAAGGGGACTGAATAAATGAGAGGTGTGAAGTTACTGTACCATGCTACAACACTGTGTGAATGCTCAAAGTGGCTCTTACAAGTTGATATTTGGGAGAGGTACCAAACTACTCATTGAATCTGCTTGTAAGTACAACATTTCCTACAATTTGTGTTTTATAACCTTTAATGTACAATCAATGCAAATTCCAGTATAGACTGAATTACAGTATAGAATTAAAAACCAGGCCTCATTGAGCTGCTAAGGATGAATACAGTTCCCAAGAGTCTGGCTGGGTTTTTGTTGAGGATGTGTTTGGTGTGTGAATACTGGAGGTGTTGGAAAACTGGTGTTTGGCAAAGGGACCCAAGTAATGGTGGAGTCAAGTAAGATTTTCTTTACATTTATGAATAATACCTTTTCCCCAGCTCTTAGGGCTGAATTCAGACCTTCTGCGTACCTTATCACTGTGAGAATGGGAGACTTGAGCGGAAAGTGAACTTGGTTTGAATTTGGCCCTTAGTGTATACACATTAACATCTGTAATTCCGCCAAAATACAATTTTAAGTGGGAAAAATACAGTCCAAATGTTTTTGTTGACTCATTGCGGATATATTAATTGTTCTTACTGTCAGGTTGATTTCTCCGTCAGATTGCCTGTAAAAATATGCATGTCGTTTTTGTGATGTTGTGGAAATATGACTTATGGATTAAATTAGTGTTTTGACATGGCACCCAACTAACTGACTGATGTAGATGAAGTACTGTCCTGCATACCTGCCATTGGAATTACAAAAAGAAACATAGGGAAGACTTAAATGTTCAAATGTATTGAGCCATAAGAATATCATATACGCTATTCAGATGTATTAGACCACAAAGATAACGAATATTGTATAAGTGCCGTTTACTGAAGAAAAAAAAAACACAGTCAATGTCAAAATAACTGCTGATGCAGAACCACATGCTTGATCTCTGCAGTATTTGATAGCCCTTATTATACTGTGTGTATTCACAAGGAGCATTTAAACTCATCTTTGGTGAAGGGACCAGACTAACCATTGAATCAAGTAAGTCGATAATATTCCCTCTATAGTAATATTTCCATAGTGTATGTAGGAGACAGAATGTGACAGATCTGAAAATGAAAGATTACTAAGAGATGTTTAATTACTGTATTATGTTACACTGCGCGAATACTCGAAAGGGCTCTGCTAAGTTAATGTTTGGCAGTGGTACCAAACTCCATGTTGAATCTATTAGTAAGTATGAAATTTCCTTCAATATGTATTCATGCAAAGTAAAAAAAAAACAAGCACATTCATCACATTAATTTAACTAAAAAATGTGTGGGAATTGCAAAGCTGAGCACAGAATTGCAGTATAGAGTAGAATGGGTGGCAGAAATGATTTAGCACAATATTAGTTTAAACAGATGTTGCTTGGGGATAGAAATCAGGTGATTAGTGATGCCAGTGTTTGTGACAGCTGGTCTGTGGGGCCCATCTGTGTGCTGGCTCACAGTCCAGCTGAGGGAAGCAGGTTTGACTGAGCTGCTGCCTGAACACTGATTAACCTTCGATTGCACCAAACAGATAGCTCTGGAGTAGCACTAAAGAGTTACTAGCTGATACAGTACTTATACACAGCAGCGATATAATAATCATGCTGGCTATAAACACATATCAGCTTGGTTTAACAGATGTGGAAGTAGCAACTTCATATTATCACATTCCAGTGGAGTGCTAACTGATTAACTGCTTCTGAAGTGTTACTAATTAAATTTTAGTGACAGATCATGTACTGTGTGCAATAAAAGCCAGTAAGCACTAACTGTTTTGGTGCTGAGGCCATAGCTTAATGAAGAGTCCCAGCAGGAGGGGAGGGTTTTTGCTGAGGATGTGCTTGTTGTGTGTATACTGGTGCTGGAAAGCTGGTGTTTGGAGAAGGGACTCGTGTAACAGTGGAGACAAGTAAGATTGGAATTTATATTCATTTCACCAAGGTGATTAGTGATTAAGAGTACTACAATGATATCCAGGTTTGCTTCAATAAATTATACAAAATATCCCAATATGCAGGAAGTGAACTGAGCAAAATGTCCTGTTTGGTAAAGTAAGTGTTGTAACTGTTTGGATGAACTGATCTCTCTGACAAACTGCCAGTGTAAATGTGCATAAGGTTTTTGTGATGCAGTCTGTGACTGTGTGAATACTGGATTTAAGTTGATGTTTGGACATGGGACCCAACTAATTGTACAACCAAGTAAGTACGTGGGATTTAGACTAAATACTGTTCCGAATATTTATCTTTGGGATCAGATATGGAAACTTGAACAAAGCAAAAGGGATATGTTTCATTACACACATATATAGACAATGGCTATTTAATAATATGTATTGAATAGTTTTGATATAGTTGTCATTTATGAAAAAATACCTAATATTGAAGTACTAATGATAACTTGCCCATATGCTTGGTCTCTGCAGTATTTGACAGCTCTTATTGTACTGTGTGAATACACAAGGAACATATAAACTCATTTTTGGGGAAGGGACCAGACTAACCATTGAAGCAAGTAAGTCCTTGATGTGATTTTACATCGTAAATGCAGGAGGTCAGTTTGCTCCAATAAGGCAAACTTAGGCCTTTATCTTACAAATTAAAACAGAAATGTCTCTCTGTTTATTACAGCACTATGCTTCAGTAAAAAGCAGTATAAGCCATGATTGTTTCCAAGTAAAGCATCTCAGGAGGCTGGTAGGGTTTTTGCTGAAGATATGTTTGCTGTGTGAATACTGGCAGCTTTGGAAAACTGGTGTTTGGCAAAGGGACCCATGTAATAGTGGAATCAAGTAAGTTTATCATTTGTTATGAGTAACTGCTCTCCCTCAGTGAGTTTTCTGATAAAATGGGCAATGTATAGTATACAAAGAACCTGCCATTTCAGGTAAACCAATGGTCTCACCGTTAAGTTTATTCATCTGACAGTTTACAGAAAAATGTCTTATTGGAATGTAATAATACAAAATATAGTATTTAAGAATCCCTCTTAATAATTATGAGGACAATTGTAAATGTTCAGAATCAAGACAGTTGCTAATGAACAAAGACTTGTATGTGGAGTATTTGACAGCTCTCATTATACTGTGTGAATGCACAAGGCTTGAATAAGCTCATTTTTGGGGAAGGGACCAGATTAAACATTGAATCAAGTAAGTATATAAAAGTTGTCCATTATTAAAGAAGAAGCTGGGCTTGATTTTGTTGGGAACATTTATTTAACAAATGAATGAAAAACATTCGTAGGCAGGCGTTGACAAGAAATTATTTCGTGAAAGTACAAGTTTATTGGCAAATATTTGCTTTTTCCATTAATTAAAAATGTGGCCTAGATTCTTTTACATTTCAATGAATATTTTCATTCAGACTAAAAATTAATTAGTGGTCTCATGATTCTGTATTAGGATCTATTGCAGTAAAGATATGCAGAGAGGTTCTTGTGACATAACCTGTGACTGTGTGACTGATGGGCTTAAAGTAATATTCGGAAAGGGGACGTCACTACACGTCCAATCAAGTAAGTAACTGTGATTTAGATTAATATTAGATTGCAGAACGAAAAGGATGAAAAAGGGCAAACCCTCCACCCCCAAAAAATGGAGAACGGTATGAGTGATGGAGCTATAAGAGTTGGAATCATATATGCATTGGTTCAACTGTCTTGTCCAAGTTAAGTTGGTTTATAAGAGTTCATTTCACTTCAGAGTTCAGAGTTCATTTCAAAATTGAATTACATTCCATGGTTGGATAAAATGGATACAAAACACCAATATTGTATTCACAGGCAAGGCTTACTGTTGCTCAGTACAATGGAGAACATTGTGTTGTTTGCATTATGATGCTAATAACCACAGGCCCAATAGCTTGGTCTCTGGAGTATTTGACAGCTTTTATTTCACTGTGACTAGATCAGGTGCAGATAAGATCATCTTTGATGAGGGGACAAAATTAACCATTGAATCAAGTAAGTTATCGATATTCCTCCTGTATCATTTGCAAGTTGACCATAAAATTGACCATTTTAATGGTATGTATAATACTACACCCATGGCCTTGTAGCATGTGCTTCACTGATATACTCTTTCAAATAGAATAAGAATGTTTTACTTTTTAAAGAAGAACCATTAGCTTATTGGTTTTAATCAATATACATTGTTCAATTGCACAATTATGAGCTATAATTGTGTTCAGATGAAATACTTTTGAAACTAAACACTTAGGCGGTTGCTAGGGATTTTGCTGAGGACATGCTTACTGTGTGAATGCTGGAGGTGCTGGGAAACTGCTGTTTGGGTCGGGGACCCCTGTAATGGTGGAATCAAGTAAGATTACCTCTTTTTTCTGTCTCAGTTTTACAGTTAACAGCATCAACAACAGAGTTTAATGAATGTTATCTGATTGATCTAACATATGGAATGTATTATGACAATAGATTTAGCTTTGCAAAGTAGACTGTGTTGAACAGTCAAAGCCTTGACTAAGCCTAAAATTTGGCCAACAATATGGAGTGCTCGCATTACTTGTGCGATGATGATGATGATGATGATGATGATGATGATGATGATGATGATGATGATGATGATGGCGATGATGATGATACAAGTTTGTTTGTGGAGTTTCCCATTCCAATATCAAACATAACACATTTAAGTTAAATTGGAAAAAAAAGACTTTGTGCAGAAAGATGTAGTAACAGTGTTTTTGAGCTGAAACTATACACTGTGTGAATGATCTTGGCCAAAAAATTGAATTTGGATCTGGAACAAGGCTGATTGTTGAATCAAGTAAGTCAATATTGATTTGTCATGTCCTCTTCAATCACTTAATCAATTAATTTAAATTGATTTTTAAATACTTAAAATGAGGTAATCATGCCTCCAAGAGTTCAGCCCAATATGAGATAAAGCCGTCTGTTTTGAGGGATAATATTTTGTGCTCATAGAAATACATCCGTTCTGGAAAATATTTAAAAGGTTGTATTTGATAAATCAATTGAACATTTAAATGAAGAGGAAAAAAGAATGTTTTTTTCACCTGCGTTAATATGTGCACTTAAAAACCTGAATGAATTCATGCAGAGGGTAGTATTTGATACCTCCTGTACTACTGTGTGAATGTTAATAATGTCAAGCTAACTTTTGGGTCCGGAACAGCACTGTGGGTTCAATCAGGTAAGTATTAATGCATGACTCACATTAGATGATATTACTTCAATTAAAGCTTATCACCCATAATAATGTTATTTTGTGTATATTCTGTCAGTAGTTTAGTGTATGGCCTGGCTTCAGTAAAAATCTGTTCTTAACTTCGACTCACTTTTAAATGTTGTTGTTATTATATTCAGTAGTTTTTTTATTAATTTTTTTTTTTACAAAAATATTGGTTATATACTTTTTGAAGGTCTGAATTAAATCAAATGATTTAATTAGGGCCTTCCTCTGGTTGCTTGGGTATTTGACACTAAGAATCACATAGTGTGGATAGAAGTGGACAAAAACTTATTTTTGGAAATGGTACTGCTGTAACTGTTGAGTCAAGTAAGTCATTCAAGAGATTTTCTTCATTTGTTTTAGGTTATTGAGATTAAATGTTTGTCCACCTGGTATTTTATTCTGAAGTATAACATAAATTAATAAATGAAATACTATCTTCAGAGATCTGTTGTGTATAATAATAAAGGATAAAGGGAGTATCTCAGCTCTCTGGTAACATAGTCATTGTTGAGTATATATCACTATTTAAATATCCACTAATATACATGTACACCTTTTAGTAAATGATTAGACAACAAAACCAAACCTTTCATTAAGCTATAAAATGTCAAGTTCAATAATCTGCTTTTCAGTTCAGAAAATAGTACCTGTATGTAACTGACATGAGCAATTTATTAATATGAGTTCATGTCAGGCTTATTCCGTGCCATACGCAGCCTATTTGATGTCATAGGTTGCACAATTAGTGATAAGTTAAAGAAAACAAAACCCAGTCAACTGACTAATGCAGGGCCGTAGTCTGGTATTTGCCATTGAGATTTTTATGGTGTGGAGGGAAGTGGATGGAAACTTACGTTTGGAAGTGGTACTGTTTTAACTGTTGAGCCAAGTGAGTAACTCAAGGGGCTTTTTGGCTTTTTGGCTTTTGCATGTTCTTGTGATGATTGTGATTATGTGTTGGCTAGTCATCCTGAAGTATGTGATGCAACCATTACTGTAATACTGTTCTCAGAGCATTGCTTTTGCAGTAAGCAATGAATCAACGGTAATGGAGAAATGTGGTCAAATATTATTGCATACTAAAATACAAACATGTAATTGTGTGCCATTTGGTAAATATTCAGATCACCTAAGCTGACATAATATTAATAAGGATGATTTAATCAGGATCAGAGACAGACTATTTTGGCCAATTCATGCAAGGTGTTATGATATCTCTCAATATTCATTTATTACTGTGGCATAAGGTGAGGGGCTTTATATTTTGACTAATGTAGTATCATGTGTGGTATCATTGGAGTAAAAAATCTGTCTAATGTTGTGAATTAAAAATCTACTGGATAAAGAGTGTTAGTCTGCATTCTAGACACCTGGCCAAACAGTGTAGAGTGTGTGGGCCACACCTGTTGCACTGTGTCTGATATCCATTGTGTTTACAATGGAAGATGGGCAGTCAGGTAATAGATAGTCACTTCAGAATGTAATAACCCACTGGAATACCTGTGTCTGGCTTTAGTGTTCACCATGGAATCAGAGGCTCAGGTTTCACTCTTAGGGGTTTCATGTCCGTTGTGTGTTTATTTTTGCAACACTCAAAATCACTGTGTGAATGACTACAACAAGCTCATATTTGGATCTGGAACAAAACTAATCGTCATTCCCAGTAAGTGAAAGTGGAAATAGTGTTAATGTCAACCTCAATTTTCTGAAGATTTCTTAATAATGTATTTTTTATATAATTTTTTCGTAACTGAAACCTGTTGTGAAACACCATTGGATGAACTGCAAAAATGGCCTTCATTTTGTAGCATTCTCCTTAACAATGATAATGTCATATGCTAATCTGGTGGGAAAATATTTACCTGGAAAACTTTTTATAAGCTTTAAGGATCACAGGCCATATTTTTGTCTCTACCGGCTAATGGGTCTGATCTGGCCAGGTGTTTTTGTTGTGGCAGTACAGAGTGTGTGAAGGATAATATCAAGCTCATATTTGGTTCAGGGACACAACTTCATGTGCTACCAAGTAAGTAATGATTGCAAGCAATTTTCAACTGAAATATAGGAACCCTGAAATGTGTAGGTGAATACATGGTAATAAATTAATGTAAAATTTGAAATCTGCCAAACCACTGCAATTGGATATGAATTGATTAGACAACAAATTGATGTCTTTTCAGTGTAATATTCAAAGTACAAAATATTTAGTGTCTACCATGATCTCTACAATGTTGGGGAAGATTTTTAAGTAGACTTTATAAATGGTGTTTATAGGAGGAATATGTGTTCAACTATATGCTAATAAATGCTGAAATCAAAAGGTATTGAAGAATTGTTTAACTAGTGGATATGTTCCCAGGTTACTTGTACCATGTACCCGGTGTTTTAAAATGTTATAAAAGAACAAGGGTTAGTAGTAGCATGTGTTAACACAACAGTCAGTATTTGTCAAAGGCCTTATGACTGTGTGAATAACAACTACAAGCTAATTTTTGGTTCTGGGACTTCTCTTGTGGTTCAGGCTTGTAAGTATGACTTAATTCATCTTAAGACTCATCTTTGCCTATCAAGCTGTGCAAACTATTAATAAATTATGTTTTTCTAACTGAATTCATGAAAGCCAGTTACTTTCTTGAGAGTCAGGTCTGGGAAGGATTTCAAGTTGGATAATGTGAAGATTTGGATCAGATTTTATTATGTGTAAAGTACTATCTACTTATACATTTTTATCTTAAATAATCTTTAGGGGCGTCTTACTGAAAAAGCTATAGTTACAATGTTTTTGTGGGCATGACTGATCTTACATGTTTTTGTAAAAGGCCTTTTGTCTGTGTGAATGCTAACACACAAAAGTTAATTTTTGGACATGGAACTTTGCTTGTCATTCAAGCCAGTAAGTACAGCATTAATATATTTCTGACGTATGTACAGCCATTTAACGTGAACATCATGAGGGTTTCATCTTTAACTAATGATATTGAAAGTTTTCTTGTTGACTGGTCTCTATCAGCAATGGGTGTATTGATTGGAAAATCAGATTTTCATGATTAATTTAACTTGAAAGTCAATAGCAACTTTTAGTTTAGTTAAAAGTTAGTTTAAACCTAAGTATGCATTGAATAAATTGTAGTATGCTGACTTCGCCAGGTGTACTGTTTGCCCTCATAGTACAATTTTAAGTAAATCAGCTTTAATTTACTGTATTTTAGATAGACAGAGTGCATTTATCAACTTTGGATACATGTAGAGACTTTTTACAGTTAAATGAACACTAAATATTTGACTGCATACCTGGCCACTCTGCAGGCAATACCTATGTTTTTGTTAAAGGCCTTGTGTCTGTGTGAATACCAACAGCCTCAAGTTAATTTTTGGACAAGGAACCTCGCTTTTGGTTCAGACTAGTAAGTAAGGTTTAAATATGGCATTATATACATTTATGATCGGAAAAAGATAGCTACTTTCTAGGCACAACTATTTCCATAAAGTTTATTTTTCTTTTATACTTGAAATAACAGAAATCAATCTGTGCTAAACAATAACTATAGATAATGTTGTACAGACAACATTGTATATATTGAGCTGATGAAATTACCATAGCTAATGTGTCATTCGAATGTTGATAATAAGTGGTTAATGTTCCAATCTGTGGTGTGGTTTACATAGTTTTATGTGAAGTGTTGTTCATGACTTGTTGCAGTAGGTAAATACAATGTGTTTTACCAGCACACACATACCACCAGACTGTTTACATGACTAGTCTTGCATGACTATAACAGTCCTTGAGGTTAAATGATAAATGTTGTGTAAAACGTAAAAATTGCTGAAATGTTGATGGACATATCAGCTTTATACGCATTAGAAATCGTGACACATTGGCACCTTGGCTGTGCTTCTGTTATTGCAACATAGTTAATCATTGTGTGTCTGGAAACAACAAGCTTATATTCGGATCTGGAGCAGAAGTTATTGTCCTGCCAAGTAAGTGGAAATGGACCAAGTGTTAATATGACTTTCATGTGGATCAAATTAGAATATTTAATGTATTAACTGTTTGAGGTATTCCCAAGCTAATTTAGGGCTAGACTTTACGGTTAGAAATTTTTGCTTAAACATTCCCTCTTTGTACATTCGTTTGCTGTATGTTTTCTGGCTTTGTTACTGAAGGTAAAAAAAAAATATATATATGGATGGTCATTCTTTCTACCACCTATAATGAATGAAACAAATCTGCCAAAATGGAAAGGCAGACGGAATCTCTAGTATTCTGCATAATGTCAACTGGTCATTCACTCACTGAAAGCATGGCTAATGTTGATTGTAGTTTTTGTCAAAGACCTCCAGTCTGTGTGAATAACAATGCAAAAAAACTGATTTTTGGGCATGGAACTTCACTTGTGGTGCAGACCAGTAAGTAAGCTTTAAATCACGATAATAACATTAACATATATGTGGAATATACTAATCGCTGTGCTACATGATAATATGATTTCAGTCTTAAATTATGGAATTTGAATGTTTCTTTATTGAAAGTTGTCAGTGTCTTTCTATTATAATGAATGGATGAGATTAAAAAAATGAATGTAAAATGAGATCAATTGAGTTAAAGCTCTTATATTAAGTGGCTTGAATATCTAAATGCAAAATTTTCTGGCCTGCTAGTTTATATGATGATGGCGATCTGGCTACCTCAGTAGCTAATGTAAGCTACCTGGTTAGCTAGAGAGACAGTTGTGAAATTGTTTAGCTTGTGGCATGGTTTGTTGTAAAGATAAATTTAATTAATGTTACCGTTCTCTATAGTTCTGTGTGTTTGCTTGAAATAATAGGTGAAGTTGTGATGCGACAAAATAAAATATATTACATATTTCTCACATTACACAGCCTTCATGGTATCTCCATATTATAATCGCAATATAATATTGGGTCATGTTGCTAAATCATGTGGTTGATGTGAGTAGATGGAAATATACATGGTGGCATCCAATTATCTTTTTGTTTACATTTTTAATTGCATATGACATATTGCCGGACATTTGATGTTGGTAAAAGCCATTGCATCTCTATAAGGACAAATGGATGCACTCATGTATCTGAAAAACTGCGTTGTCACAAAGGTGTGGTGATGCTATGCTAATTATGACAACATTTTTTCACTGTCCCACACAACATTTACATGGAAAAGGATAGCTGGGCAACTATGAATGAGGACAGTAATCAGTACACCACTCATAAAAAAACTGGCATTTACACTTTGGCTGAAGGGCTGTACTGCATTTGTAATTGCAACATAAGAAACCATTGTGTGAATGGATATAACAATATCATATTTGGATCTGGAACAACGGTGATAATCCAGCCCAGTGAGTGATAAAGAATGGCTCTAAAAGTGATTTAATTTGGGGTAATCTGGATTACTTTGAATCAGATTTTAACATTTTAAAGTTGTGTGAAACTGAAGCAATTTTGGAATTCCATATTGTGCTGAATCCTTGACAATACATTCAAAGTGAAGTAAAGGTTAATTTTTGTATTAGTGTTGAGAAACAAGTTATGAGGGAAAAACATGCTTATTGAAATATGATTTATGGCCAAAGGAATATAGTGCTGGCAGAATCATAAACCCACCCAATGTGAAAGTATAGTTGAAAGTGGAAGAGACCACTTGTTTTTGCTGTGGCAACATAGACTGTGTGAATAATAACTTGAGGATTATATTTGGATCAGGGACACATCTGTACGTACAGCCAAGTAAGTATATTATTATGAACACTGAAACAAAATATCTACAATGCAGAAATTAATATCATGTCCAAATCCATTTACATTTTTACTATTTACATTTAGATAAACTGATATTTCCTACTCTAACTTCATTTTAGCAATGAACATCAAATATAACCACATTATCTTAAATTCATATAATATGAGGAAAAAACAGTTATTCGTAAAAAATCAGGGGTAATGTCATAAAGTTTGATGGAAACCATAAGTTTTTGTCAAAGGCCTTCTGTCTGTGTGAATAAATACAACGACAAAATCATTTTTGGACATGGAACCCTGCTTCTGGTGCAGACCAGTAAGTACGTTTATAACAATTCACAGACATTTTTAATTATGTATTGTTTGTGTAACATGATAATTACAGTGACTTCAGGTTTAAATAGTAGAATTCTAAATTTATTTTCCAGAAAGACAGATTGATATTTTCTTCTGTTGTTACACAACAGATAACAAAGAAATCAACCAGGGCCCAGTTTTCTCCATCATTGTTTTAACTGAGAGCCATCCCAGAACCACTGAATGCATCGATGTAATTGCCACGGTGTTTAGACTCATTTCTAATTGATGTTCTTCAGTCGGGAATTGCAACACCACTGTGCAATGGGTGTCATGAGTAGCAGAATGTCTAAGTTATTTCACAAAACTAGCATTTCACAAAACTAGCTTTCCCCTGAATTGCTGTGACATTTTATTGGTTAGCTAGCTATGATTGAATTGTATTTCCTGAGCTGTGACATTTTTTTCATAGAATTAAATTGTCTGGCATATTGCAAAGACAGCTTTCTGGTTTACCCTTACCGACCATTGGCATGCCAGTATGGAAAGATTGTAGAAGTATATAAGAATAAATTGTAAAGTGAATGTTTATACAAGCTATTATTTCTCTACAAATCATCAAAAAGCTATTTTACATGTGGCAGTGCTAAGCTAACTAAGATAAGCTATGTATGTGACCAATGGTGATAGCTGGTAATTTCTGAAGATGGACACTACTCAGTACACCTGGAGCATTCTTTATATATCCCTGTGCATGTGAGTCCATCAGTTTGGCTCTAAAAAGAAATAATTTGTATATTGGCTGTAGGCCTGTAGTGGGTTTGCTATTTCAATATGCTTAAACATTGTGTGAACTAATACCAAAAATCATATTTGGATCTACAGCAAAACTCATTTGATCTGATTATGACCAATGATCATAACTGTGCAGTTATGCAGCTATAATAATAACTCCTTCTCACAAAATCATATCCCTCCAATATAAGAAAGAATATGTCATTTAGAGAGACCACTTGTTTTTGTTGTGGCAGTATAGACCGTGTGATTGATAATATCCAGATTGTATTTGGATCAGGGACACAGCTGTATGTACTGCCAAGTAAGTGCTTGGAAATGATTGTAAAATATCCTCTATACAAAAATTTTAGATGTTAAAAAGAATTTCAGTATATAATGGAAATGTGTGTTGCTACTGCTCACTACAATAGTTTACAGATAATTACAGTCTTTACCGTAAATTCATCCAGTGTTACGAACATGCACTGTCTTACACTGTACACATGGTGAAATATAGTTTAACCAGCATTTTCTTGTCATTAATCCATTAAATATAACATATATATAATTAATATTTTCAGTCAATATTGAATGAGTGTGAAGAAATTGTACCACCAAAACTAATTTAAAAATGAGATGACTATAGGTAATTTAATAAATACTGGAAATACGAAGGCAGATGTTGTAAGGAGATTGTCTGGTTCTTGCAAGCACATCGACTCAACTTTCAAAGGAAACCCACCATTCATACTTTGGCCTTAGGCCTCTAGTGTGTTTGTATTTGCAATATGATAATTCATTGTGTGAATGACGATAAGGCTATATTTGGATCTGGAGCAAAAGTAACTATCATACCAAGTAAGTGAAAATTAACATGGACTAGAGAATTTGGTTAAATTACTGAAGTAATTATTATTTAAATTTCAATAAATGCATCCATTTCAACCCCACAATGAGAAGATTAGTAAATCATTGATTATAATCGCATGCATTCAGCACAGTCTCTCTGATAGTATCCGTCACAGGCCGTGTGTCTGTGTGAATAGAAACAATGATAAGTTCATCTTTGGACATGGAACCTTGGTTATGGTGCAGGCTTGTAAGTACCTTGCATTTTTTTTTACGTTTACGTTGTTTTTGATGGTTCTAAGTATACTTGCATTAGATTGTTCAAAATTCTATTTGCGTCCTATTTTTAACTGAATAACATGAATTGTTTAGAATGATTGGGCCGGTTCAGACAAAGATCAAGTATATTATCTAATATGCATGTCTCTGCTGTTGGTCAGTTAAAATAATTCAGCTAAATTAGTTTAACTACACATGTGGCAATCCTGAGTCACATGTCAAAATCTATTATGTCTTCTATAGTCAAGATGTTCCTCCAGTCGGTAATTGTGTGCAATTTTTCTATGAATGTAAATAATAGCACAATGCATAGCTATTGTAACAGGCATTATATACTGTATGTGCATCTTAAGTACAACGTGCAATCGTAACATTTTTAAACAACAATAATAAATAGCTACATAAAAAGCATGCATAAATAAATACATAGAGCGCCGTAAAACCAATAAAGTATCTTTTTAATTAGTGGTAGCTGACGTGTTTCAGTTTCCATAAATCTAGGAAAGAACGTTTATATTGCCTGAAGTTAGCGTGATTGAAAATATGGAAATTAATGTTGTCAGTGAAAAAGAAGTTTTTACTCTGAGTGTTTACATTGTGTGAATGTTTATGAGGTATGTACATTTTAGAGCTGGAAAAATTACCTTCATTTTTTCTATTGTTTCTTAACTCAAAATATTGTTAGTTTGGTTTTTCAGTTCGATTTAGATAATTATTGTTCAATATCTTATATTAGAAAAGGCCATTTAAGAATAGTTACTTTTATTTGACTGTGTCTACCTGATTTATATATGTACTTTTCAAAAATATATTTTCAATGCAATTAAAAAATATTATTTTTGAAGGTAGATGTTTTCATCTGATATCTGATAAAACTTTGGGGAATATGCTGTTTGGTGTTCTTGCATGTGAACCATTCCATTAGCTTGGATGGCATAGTCTCCAGGGCCAGGCAGGGACAGCCAAGCTTAGTCACCTCAAAAAGCTCTGAAATCAAATCCACTGAAGGATTTCCACTCTTGGCCATTAAACAGAACATTCGATCAAGGCTGTGTTTAACACAACATTTTGTTTTGTTTCAGATGTGGCGTCTGATCCTGTTTACTACAAGCTCGAGGCAGAGGACAAATCAGTCAGTGCTTGCCTTGCTTCTGATTTCAGCAATTACAGTGCAGCAAATGAAGAACCATTCAAAAACATCAAGCCCACCAGGATACAAGGGGAGTCCTTATTCAGCAAGGTGGTTGCCTGGACCACAGGAGATGATAAATGTCAATCCTTTGTCAAAGGTGATTATTTTTATCTGCGTTTTTATCTGGGTGATCATTTTATCTGAAAATTACAACCAGAACCATAGCTTGGATTGTATGATGGAAGCAAATGTTTGCAGTGTGTGCTGTGAAATATGGACTGTAAAATATTTCAAGAACTGCAGCTTGCATTAAAACCACAATATTTTCCCCCTGGTCTGGTCAGCTTTACTTGTAAGCTTTATGCATTAAAAATATTTTCTTTTAGATCTAAAACACTTAAGCATTTCAGTATGTTTATTATTATAACTAATAAGACAATTCTGCCTCAATACATTACACCTACACAAGTTATGTCAAACATTTCACGAACATGAACATGTGTGATAATATTACATTATAATATCTATAACCCCATTCCATTTCATTGCATAGTCTGCCATTTCACGTGTTGTCAGTTGTCTATACAGATCAGTTGTAGTTTTTGTTCGTTACAGTGTTATTCCATTGTCCTGCATGAATTTATTAGGTCAGTTTTTGAGAAATGACACGATCCTCCTAAATACATGTCTGTCTGCTTATTTTCAGAGGGAGGTGACACCGGCAGATGTGATTCTGACGCATATTTTGAAACTGGTAAGTTTTGGTTAGATATAATGCCTTATCATGTAATGAATTTACCTATATAAATTTGTGAATATAAGAACCTTATTCAAAGTTTAAATGAATCAGTACTCTGATATTATTTGTTCCATCTGTATACAAAGAGAGGGCACAGCCTCCTCCATACTGTTCCCTTGTTACACAGCTGCAGGTTGTTTAGCAGCTTGAATGTCATTTCAAGGAATCCCCAAGATTTCAGTTGAAATTTCAAAATAACAGTTTGACTCAACCATGCATTAAGAGTAAAAGTGGATTAAATATTAAGACAAAAGTTTGATCATTTAGAATGAAAAAAATAAAAAAATCAAAGCCTAATTCTGAAACTGACAATTAAGCAAAAGACTGCTCCAGTCAAAGTACAGATTGTTGTTGCAAGATTATTTCATGAGATTTATCCCTGTCAATCTTTTTCAGATGAGAAAGTTAACTTCCTGTCTCTAACGGTCCTGGGACTGAGAATCTTATTCCTGAAAAGTATTGTGTTCAACGTCCTGATGACTCTAAGAGCCTGGATGAGTTAGAGTCAGGTGAGTTGTGCTAAATACTCTTACAAAACATAAAATATTCCACATGGACTAACACATTTCAACACAACACATTAACAATTAAAAATGCTTGGAGGAGAGGAACGAGAAAGTTTGGTTTTAAATATTTAGGAGGTAATCACTATGGACTGTATTCAGACCTGCGCTGAAGCGCATTTCTGTGTAAGTCTCCCATTCTTGCAATGGTAAGTTATATGGAAAAAGCACTTCAGCGCAGGTCTGAATTGGGCCCTATGAAAGATATATATACTTTTACCATTTGTTGCACCAAGGGAAGACTGATGACTAAGCCGGTCGTTAGTTCAAATGTAGAGTATGACTGGAATATGCTGTCAATACAAACATAAATCCTTAATTTTTACATTCATGAAACACAAGGCCTCTAGAGGGTAGACCAGCCCTCTTATGGGAGCTAGGATAGTCATAAGCACAGGGCAGCTAGTGCTGAGCCAGATTCACATGTGACACTCAAGTTTTAAATTGTATTCAGCTAGTGATTAACACAGCACTCTCACAGGATTCATTTAGACTGCACTCTGCATCTGACCATAAATGACAATGCCCACAAAGCTCAAAGCAAATTGTGCAAAACACAAGAAGTCAAAACTGGAAGGTTCCCTGACTACAACCTATGTTAGCTGGGCCACAGTAGCTGATACAGAGCAGCTAATTAGGCCCATAGCTTATAAGCCTATTAATAGATATATGAAGTAAACACTGCAGACAATATAACAAATATAACAATAACCACAATATTATTAGGAGGCAGCTATCACATTTAGCTATTTTTTTAACCCATTCTTTAACTTATACTGGGCAAGGGTAGGCCAGTGAACACCGGCTTGAGTGGAAACAATATTTTACCTTAATTTTATTCACATTTCATAATCAGCTGTTGGGCAACTGACAAACATTAAGCATACAAAACTTAAGGCCTACGTTCCATTCGCATTTCTCGTAACCACTGATTTGCAGATAAATTATTTCTTTAAATGCAAAAACATTTTATCTAACCTTATTTATAAATAACAAATCTAGCCTTGGACCCAATCTAAAGTATTTTGTCTCTTTAAAGGCATATTCAGTTGTTGCCTTTAACTATAAAATAAAATACATGTGGATATACTTCACTGAGTGAAGGCCATATTCAAAACAATCAAAGCCTCCAGTGTATGACAAAGATACAGTACTAAAGCGAACCCAGAAAAGTAACTATTGCTTTTTCATTTGCCTTCCAGTGGATGGATGACAGTCTTGGTTGAAGTGAAGGTTGAAGGAAAGAATAACCACAGAAAGATGAATCAAACGCCAAAAGCGGAAATATTCCTTAGCTATATATCATAGAATGTTGCCTTATACATTTATAAAGAATGTTAATTTCCTCTATACTGTGTTATATTATGTTATGCCTTTACATACATAAAGTAGTTGTCATCAAGTGTATGTTAATATTATTATTTACAAAATATATTTGTATTTTTATCAGTTTTATTTTTATATTCTTACATGTAATTTTGTTGCTACCTTTATTGTGGTCTGGAAGTAGTTATTTTAGTACATAAAAGGAATAGCCTCTCATTAATTAGTGTTCTTAAATAGAAGTACTATTTCGATGGCACTGTTATCACTCAAGACTGACTTCCTTTTCTCTTTAATTTTTAATAATTTTTAAAATATTTTTTTTTTGCAAATCAGCCAATTTAACTGAAGTACTCAGTAATTATTCAGCACAAAATAACAGCTTTTTCTCAGTTTTCCTCTGTTACTATAAGTAATGTTTTGGTGCGCATGCACAAACATATTGTAAGACCTTAATAAATAAATCTTTAATTGATTCAAATGGCATGCTGTCCCGTCTGTTCATTTTGACTTGAGTGAAAACTCTCTTGTACTTAGTCACCACAAATGGAAGAACCATATAAAACCTTCACATACAAATTCCATATAATCCATTACCAGATTTTTAAACATAACAGTGAACACAATTACAGTTTGTTTAAAATACCAAAGCAAAATAACATACAAGACAACAAACAATTCATAGATAGGTCATCATCAGAAATTATAATTTATCACCTGTTATCTGTCTGAAACATATATATGATGTATAGAAATTGAAGTTGACTACATACCATATATTTCATATACATAGTCCCCCGGTACTGATCTGTTGTGTGATTACAATGAACACATGACAGTAAATAGAATAATTACACTCTGATACAAGGATATATTTTAATTTACATGCAAAAGTATTCATTTATTGTGTTATTCCACAACATTGGTGAATACATTATCAGCCAGTACTAAATGTTTTTCAAGTATAACACTATGTTCTGGTATCACTGTGGGCTGCTGGGTGGCTCATGGTGAAATTATTCTTGATTTCTGTGTGTGATTAGAACCCATGACCTGGTCTTGATTCCTGACAGTGCCAGAGCAGACTGCAGTCAGCAGCTCCACGAGGCTTCACATAATTGGTCATTGCATCGCCCAGGGAGGGAGGAACATATTTGGTGGTATTCTCCTTGATTCATTGTTTAAGAGCAACTCCTCTGGTATCTGTGGGCCAAATTGGGATAAAACACAGGAATGGCATCACTCTGTAAAAAATATAGTATGACAAATTTAGTTTGTGTTCCATGCCTTTGGATGAAAAATTTTGGCAATAACCATCTTTCATGTACAATAACCAAGATTTCACCATCAACCATGAATCTCAATGTCACAGTGTTTAACTTTACCACAATAACAGTTTAACACATACCCATAATCCTTCTGTGGTCAATGACCCATGTTCTTATCTGCATACACATTGCCCTGTAACAGACTGGACTTAAATCTATGAGTCACTACTGAACAAGGAGCAATTAATGCAGTGTGCACCCACACATCCAACACTTAATCTCTCAGAGACACAGCTGGGGCTGCAGTCTTTAATATTAGTAATGTGGATGCCAGGAAACCATCTGATGATGACGCCTCATAGGGCAAATCAATGCTGCTGCCCTTTTCTATTCTCAGCTGGTTTCTGACCTTAATTCAGATAATTTCACATTCAGAGACTTATCTTGTAATATCTTGCACTAATATCTTAAAGTGTGTTGGCCATTCCATGGTTCCATGAAAGTGTTACATTTCTTCCCTCTGCATAAGATATGCAGCAAGTTAATTTAATGAGAGGGTATGACAAATTATATTGTATAAATCAAAGACAATATATTTTATTTCATAGAAGGATGTGACTTGTCCTGTCATTTTGCAATTAAAAGATAATATTCTTAATTCAGTTACATCATTATGGGACAAAACACCACATCGTGGCATACAATATAATGCACTTTTGATACTTTACATAATCATAAACATATCAAAACATTTGACCACTGACAACTATGAAACATTAAAGAACATCTGGGACCGCTACAATAGCACTACACACAGACATGGAGTCACTGCAGGACAGCTCTTATGCAGCTGGGGCAGAGAGACTGGACATCCAGCTGACAAAAGGGGCTATCAGGGTGTGATGAGACACTGAATATTCACGCTGACCTGCAAGGCTGCCCACCATTGGCATCATCTGAGCTCTATGCTACATACCATACTATATGGGTCCCTACACATAACAGAATGGCACTCTGCCGGGGTGAGCCAGCCAGCAGCTGGAGTATATACATTTTGAATGCAAGTATTCTCTTTAATAAGGTTATGCAGAATATGTCACTGAACAAAAGAGGATATCATTGTTTAAGTGTGAGTGTTTTTGCAAAGTACTATCTATCTTTTTGGCCTACCCCAGACAGCACACACCTATAACCCACTACTGAGATTTTCAGCCTCCTTATACTGGTAAAATAATGATAACAACCATATACCAGAGCTGGCCTTTTTCAAATTTGTAATTAAGAACACAGCATTGCAGTTACCCAGTAAAAACCTCTTGTTATCAAAGTAGCTGGTAGCTTCATATAACTATACCATATAATGATTTAGCTGTATATGTACAAGTGCTACTTAATGTAAATTCATTTTTGTTATTTCAAATTTAATATATGACTTATTACCATTGTGTTTATTGCATGTTGACACATGTTTACTATTTCTGTTCCACAGACTGTGGCAGGGTCTCATGACTGGTCTGCTACCCCCAGCATGCAAAGGTTAGTGATCAGGCCAATCCAGGTGCAGCATCACTGAACATTATATTTGAGCATCTTACATACTTTATATGTCTTTTATGTCTTTGATATATCTCCATTCTGTTCACTCAGGGCTAAACTCAACCCTTCACACTAGTACATTTTCTGCTTTTCCTCATCATACAAGAGTGAGATATTTTCATGGAAAATGCACTGAGGAACTGAACGTACATCAGCTCTCATTCAGGGTGTAGTATAAATGTGACACGCACATTTAAATAGTTGTCATAGGAACAGTAAATGGGCTTTACACACAGTTTAATAAAAACACAGCCACATTGAGGATTGTATGGCCATTAATAAACTGACAAAAAGCTAAGGAACTAATTCCTCAACCACTTAGGTCTTGAAGAGGGAACAAATCCCTACAAAAAAAAAAAAAAAAAAAAAAAAAAAAAAACCACCACTCCTGCGGGAGAATCCCAACTCTAAGATAAATAAAAAGAAACCAAGACTTCAGGAGTGAAAAAAACTAACAGCTCTTAATATAGAAAGAGCAAACTGCGAAATCCCACGCAGTTTTCTTAAACAGCAAAGTTCTTTGGCAGGTAAAACAGATCAAACCCGCAAGAAAAAGAAAATAAAGAACTTCATAAAGATTCCTACATTTATACTTACATTCAAGGCTTACTAAGCCAAAAAAACCAGCGGGCAAAGTCTCTGCCAAAGCCGGCGAAGTGTATAGACGACACTAACGCAAAGAGATGCTGATGCCCTGGGTAATATAAAGACCTCACACACCTGAAACCAATTACTAATCGGCCACACCTAGCAATTACTAAACAAGAAAGGAAAAGATAACTGATTAGCCAAAAGAATGTCGTTAGCTTCCTGACGATAGTACAAATGAAAAAGCACAAAACAAACAAATAATAAAACCCAAGATAGCACCTGCAATGATGACAGGCCTTTTCCAGCCCATATTATGCCATACTTCTGAATTAAGGTTGTGTTTCTAACTCCTGGTACATAGTCTGGATACTTAATTTTTTTTTTCTGGCCTAGGATTCCTCAAGTTTAATGTCAGTGAAATTCAGATTTTGTACATCCACTCCCAAGACTTCACCTGCCCTCACTAAATTATGATTTGTCGGTTAATGCAACTGACCGATGGATTTTCAGCATCTATATCCCTCGTCAAAAACTATTCACACCCATTGTTATGAGCCTGAAAATGAAGCCATTATCTCCACGGTTATGTCTGCAAGGCTGTTAAATGATAAAAGCATCACTTAATCATTTTTAATAATTATGTATACTAGCAATGTAAAGGACTAGACTGAGTATTGTAAAAGAGGCAAAAGACTTTGTGCATCTAAAATCTAAATGGAACATCTAAATAGAAGGCCAGTATACACTATGGGCAGCATGGGAGCCTACAGCACCATTAGCTAAGCAACTACCCATTAACTCAAAACATTCATAGTGATTAACTTGCATTTTCACAACACATCATAGATGACAGTGTTGATCAATCTATGAATACGTGCTAATAATGTGTCAGAATGAAAGAACCTGACAGATCCAATGTCCTCAAATTTGCTCGGTCACAGGTGTACACGGCTTTTCCTTTGGTTTTACCGGCTGTTACCGGAAAGGGAAAAGCATACGCACACGTGGCACAGCAGCTGCTGCTGTGGAATGTGCATTTCCTAAACAAATGGCACGCTCCATAAATACGCCACCTCAGCCCACCACCACAGCACCTGCTTTCCATTCAAACCGCTTTGCGTTTCCTTTCTTTTCTTTGACAGTTAAAATGTATGTTAGTGTTACATTGCACTTATTGGGTTGGCCTAGATAGTTTGTCAATGACATTTTTTCAGTTATTGTACATTTTTCAATTATTTTACATTTTGCTTTGCTTAATCATAAACCTTAAACCAGAAGTTTTAGGACTGAATAAACTGAAAAGTTTCTCATGCAATATTTTCATAATTCATTCATTACCAAAAATAATTCAAAATGAGAGATATACAAATGTGTATCCATGGCATTATTGTTGTTTTTAGGATCACATGATGAAGTTGCTTGAGTTGCCACAGCTATTCTTTGCACAAGGAAGGTTTTCATAGACAGTAGTTAGGAAAGGCATTGAAAATAAAAGGTAGCAAATAACTTGTGATGGGTTCACCTAAACTTTGCAGGTTTCCACAGAATAACATTCACTTCACCCAGACCGCTTACCTGTGTATTTTAGGCAAAATATAAAAGTATATATAAAAAAAGCCATTTAGAAAAACTGGGGCAGTCATCGAATTCAGTCATCTATAATTTATTTCATATTTAATCTCATATTTAATGTTGAAAGTGTGATACAGAGAGATATGCTCAGTCTCCTTTCTCCTCTCTCTCTAACCTCACCTGATTCTGACTCCCAGTGCAGAACAGAAGGCCACTCCTAAACCAGCCAGTCATTATTTTATGATTGTCAGTCACCAGCAAGCACTTGAAAAGGATGATGATGATGATGATGATGATGACAGCTTCTCTGGATAAAAGACCTGTGCCCTGCAATGGGAGAGCACTCATTTTGATACTGTACCCAAAAACACTCTGCTATTTTGTTCACCCCTACAGATAATGGGCTGGACTCCTGCAGCTCATGCATATCCACAGGACAGCCCTGAGTGAAAGTCGACTCACTTTCTACAAGTGGAAAGAGGTTTTGTTTTGCGCATTTGAGATTTTATAAATGACACATTCCCTGGAGCTTGCCTCAGCTCATTTTTTTGCCTGTGATGTCCTATATCTCCGCTGCTATGCCTACAGTCTGCACGAGAGGAATTACAGAAAGCCTGTTTACATGTCCATACAAAATCTCATTGAAGGGTGTAATGAAGGTGAATTGCTGTTTTCACTGTACAAATGTCCCAAAAAGTTGGGATTCTAATGATGAAAATATACACCTTTTAAGCAGAAAAGGTACAGTACAAATAAATTATGAACTGAAGACAGGATACAGCTATGAACCTATGACAGGTGGTAGTTGGTTTATGTGTATTATTATAAGCTATAATGAGCAAACAAATCCAGCCATAATTTCAGGCATTTGTAATGCTAAAACTCATTGGCTTTTGCTGGTATAATTGATCAAATCTGTGCACAAAAATATTGCATTCCAGACAGTTAGAACTGGTCAAAACAAAATGGGAAACTATTCGAAGACCAAGAATACTTCTGTAAGGCAAATATGTCTCTTTATATTTCTATATAACATTTACAGCATGACATAGACCATAGTTTGGCCAAATCGCACCTGTCTGACTCCTGGTTTTTGAGGAAACATGAAATAAAATTTGTTTAAATGGTGACTTGGCAACTTGTATGTCTATAGCTGAACTTATTCTGAATGTTAATGAAAATCCTTAAATACTTTCCGACTGACTGGTATGACAAGTCACAAGTGCTCCTTATCAATGCATTAGACAACTAGCATTCTTGCAGACAGTTTGCATCTATCACAATTTGCCCTGCAGGAAATAAAATGGAGGTATGCTGCGTTTACCTAGTAAGGATTATGAATATTAATTTAGCATAGTATATATGCAATCGATATAGTCACAAGGCAAATCTGCATCTTCGATCATAAAATCATAACAAAGTGTTTTTGACACTTTTCTGCAGCATTAATCAGCCAGGGAGGAAGTGGGCAGTGAGAACTTCCTGTCATCAGAGACCAGTGTTTCTCACTAGCAGGCACTTGCTACCATATTAGACCTGTGCTGCTGGAGAGAATTTCTGCAAAGCAACCTCAGTACTGACTGATAATGAGAGCTGTTTACAATGCGGTCCGCACTTCACTGAGATGACTTATGCACAGTCATACTTGGACAAGTGTGGGTTTTGGAGTTAAATGAGTTTTTGTGCATGACTCTCTGTAAACAGCTCAACTTAGTCACACTCACTGAACTCTGAGTCACATATGCCACCTATATTAAGGTTTTATTTTGTGAAAATAACTTGCTGCAGGTGTCTTGTTTTGATTAGGCTCTTCAGAAATCAACAAGGCTTTTCTGATTTTGGCCTATTTGAGCTCATGGTAAACTGGTAAGATAATATGCAGCAACCTTGAAACATATTTTCACCAAACATATTAAGCTTTCATTCTTAAATGTCTAATTCATCCTAAATGTGTAAACCACACATGTAAATGTAAATGTTTTTGAACACACAAAATAAAATAGTTTTCTTTACTTAACTTCGTGTTAATCAATAAAATGAAATAACATTTTTCTGATGTTTCAGTATTAGTCTCAAGACCCTTTTGTTGATGATATAATTATACAAAATACATGCACTGTCACTATGGTCAGCTCCACTGCTGTACATTACAGATAATCCAGAAGAAATATACTGTAAAGTTACACCTTAAGTGAGACCTTGCATTTATTATTGAAATTTGACACTATCACAAAACAAAATAACTGGAACCTTAGTGGTAATATAAAGACAAAAAATATTAATATTACAACAATAAAATGTAATACTGTAAAATATTACAAAAAATAACCATATTTCACACTGACATATGAGAGATTTTTTTAAAAAAAAGATTTCCTGTTTTGTCACCACATGTCTGCCTCCACTTCTGGTAACCGGGTTAATGATACAAAAACAAACCAGATGCTTGCTGGGAGAGGAACCAGAGTAAAACTTTCCAAAGCCTCCTGAGATGTGTGTTGAGGGATGGCTGTAGGTTGCACCTGTCTGAACAGCTGTTTTCCATTCAAATCACAACACCTGCTCTTAACATTTATAAAAACTTTACATTTCATTGGTATTTTTCATTCTGGACTATTAATTTTGCACTCTTCAAGCATGAGTTGAAAGCAGTACTTTTGAAGTCTAGATTCTGTTAGAAATGTTGGAGTAATGGAAATGTTCTGCACTTCATTTCTAGCCATTCCTCAAAACTGCTGAAAGTTGCTTGCCTTTGGTTTGGGAGAAATTACAGCAATGAAGGAGAATGTAATTTAAATTAATTCACTGCAACCAAACATTATACAATATTTAATATTTCTACAAATTGTCCTTGTGTTTATCTTACACAGAGGCTGCATAACAGTAACTCTGGAAAAAATTCACGCTTGGATTAAATTAAAAATTCACATTTCACACAAAATGAATTTTGCACAGTTTGGGGCTAGTTTTCTTTGTATTTTTATACTTGCTGAATTTTTTTTTTGTGGAGAGAAAGAGGAAGAGAGGAAAACATTAATATGACTATAAATTTAATTCTGAGTGAAGGTTAAGAGCAGTCGTCTCTTGAATCCAGGACACAGTCTGGCCTAATTTTTAGAGTTGCAACTGCCATTAAAAGCAGGTAACTGGGTTGGAAGAAGTTTGGTGCTTTGAGTTACTGTTTCCACAGGAAGTGGGAGTAGTTTGAGAATGTGAAACAGGGCGGGGAGTGAGCTCTCTGGCTGCTTGCGTCAGAAGCGGCTTTGTTTCCCCGCCTGTGCGGATGTCTAACCACAGTGGTGTGCAGGAACAGGAAGTGTGGGGGTGGGAAAGAGAGTGCTGAAGCGCGGAGATCATGCACTGCAAGGTGCAGAAAGGAGATACTATCAGATGTGCCCTGAGCAGCCCCGCTACAAACACATTGTGAATAAACACTGCTCTGCACACTCATATTATGGGGTATTAGTGCACCCCACAACAGCTAAATAAGTTAATCTCTATTCTGTGGCCAATTATCCTTATACATTCCTGACTAAACATAACAGAAAAAAATACATTTTTCCAATTTCATTTGTCAATGACATTTAAGCCACCAAGTTGCCTTTCAGTTTTATCAAGATGCATAAACTGCATAAAATCCACTGAATTTTAGATTGCTTGTGAATGACAACAGTGCAGGATGTATGGATTGCAGAAGCAATGCCTAAATTTGTCATGTAGAAGTAATGCAGAAGACATGTGAATTCTTGAATCCAGTAAAAATGACCAGAGTGGTCTGTACAGGTAATAAAAAAAGTGTGTCTGACCTATGGAACTGGCTTTAGGAATGTCAACTAAGTAAAAAATGCAATGTACTGCAAAAATATCAGGCCCTTGAATCAATTAGCCCAAGTGTATTTTGATTTATTATGACAGGGGTGAGAGATATTGCTCAAGAGAACAAAATCACAAACCTTTACTGACATCTATTGACTCTTATTTGTAATAACAGTTTCTTTCAAAGAAGTGTATAGTCAGGCCTTGTACTTCCCTCACAGCAGCTGAAGGTGGTGATTTTAAGCATGAATCGCATCCATGGATGATGTCTCCCTCTAGTGGCAAAATATTATGTCTCCAGTGTGTTGCCTTCATACAGAGGTTGTATGGTGTTCACGACACTCTTAATTGAAAGAAGCTGTCGTCACCCACATTAGAAAACAGCTATCAGTAAAGGTTTGTTGCTTTGTTTGTGCTTTGTCTTTGTACTGTGATGCAGCAGCAGGTGTGGCCACTAGTGCTTAAATAGTTGGCCTAATTGCAGGCAAGTGCTCACTGCTGAGTTGATTAGAAATCACTTTCAGGTGAGCCTACCTGTTAACGAGGCCTCTGCTGTTGCAGCTCCCATTACTTCTCCAGGCTGAGGGAGGGAACCAGGAGACTGACAACAGTACAATGGGAGGAGCTGAGGAGCTTGCTCCTCCCTCCACCTCTCCCGGCACCACAGTACATACACATATTATGTGTTTTAATCTTTTTTTTTTCAAGAAAATTTAATGCATAACTATATGAAGTGTCAAAGCAATACACAGTGAAGTAGACAAAATTAGAGCGATACTACTTAATTACGCTGATGACAGTAGCTGTTGTGCTGTTGTCTAAACATGCTTATTCAGACACAAGGTCGATAACAAGTCACATAATTTAAAACCTGACATAGATACCTTGTAGACTAAGTTGTGTTTATATTTTAGATGCACAGTCAGTTCCCATCAGGGGACTGCAGTTGGAAATAGGATTTCAAAACCAATAAAATTACTTTTTATTTCACTTGTCCCTTACAAAAGACTTATTACGAAATTAAAATAAAAGAATCTGAACCATAACCCCAAGGAGAGGCCTTACTAATTTTAAATATTCTTTTTAAAAGAATTTTTGGCTCAATAATTCAGGACTGTACTTGAAATTAGATTTAACTGGCCATATACTTATCAGCAGTTTAGATGAGTTACCTGTAAACTCCCACTGGGTGGCAGCACAGATTCACCAAATATGGGCTCCTCTCTACAGTGGTATTCACAGGCAGGTCACGGACGGGGAAGGAGAATGGGGGGGATGATGTCACAGCGGATTAGTTGACAGGTGAGAAACAGGAAGGTGTGTGTGTGTGTGTGTGTGTGTGTGCAGTTGGGGAGGGAGGTGGGGAAGGGGAACTGTGATGTCAGACATAACCAAGCAGCCAATAGGGCTTTTTATATAATGCTCAAAGTGCATATTTCATTGAAATTGACAGTGTCTCCCAAAATAGTGATTTTTGAACATCTTTATTTCAGAATGCTAGTACAAAGCATTACATTGCGTTACATTACAGATATTTGGCAAAAGACCTTCTCCAGAGTGACTTATAACACATACTGCATAAGTCAGGGAGCTAAAAGTGCTGAAAGTCCAAGAGGGAACTAAAGTCCTGAGTGGCATATTTGACAACATACAACAGGACTAGGATGCTGTACTACAGACCAAAGAAAGGCATAACATAACAATTAATTGTATAATTTTTGTATTAATTTATAATCAGATTCACATCCATGTTGTTTATAAATGTATACTAAAATAGACTAAAAGTCATGTTTTTGAATTAGGTCTCACACTGGTTGAATGTATACAGTCAAACAATGAAGATTACATTAACATTGACTTTGATGTTTATTTTTTCTCATTACATTATTGTGCTCTAAAAAGGCAAGCATGTGTCCCCTTCTATGCTTGATACTCACCTTAAGCACACATGTATTTTTTGGAATACAATGCAATTTCAAACATCTGAATTGTGTCACCATTCAGGGATAACTATCATGATATCACATGCGCAAATGCATGTCAGGTCCTTTAGTTTCATTTCTATAAGCAACAACTGTGATAATGGCCCATTGAGCCCCATGATCAAAATTAGGGTCATACATATAACATTACCACAACTGAGAACAGTACACAGACTATAGTCCTCCTGTAATTGTGACTGTGATGTCATTTTGCTGTAACCTGTGATCTTTGTAAGGTTATTCATACATTTATTCTGGGTATCAGCATACTATTACAAAATAATCATAGCAGTGTTGCCATAGAAATGTAATATTACCCTCCTCTAACACACAAAAATTTGGTAGGTATGAGGTTTTTGTACAGGGTTTTATGGGTTTCCTGTCACTGTAGGCTGCAGGGCACAGTAATACAGTGCAGAGTCTGTCACTTTAGCAGAGGAGTGTTCCAGATGCACAGTTTTGTTCTGTTTGTCATGTATAATTATGAACCCATTTTGTTCTTTTCTCTCATTGCTTCCAGTGATGAGGATGACGAATTCAGGTTTTGATCTGGGGGATTGGCGATACCACTGAAGGCTTCTTACAGAGCCAGTAATAGTATAGTTGCATGACAGTGCAACCTGGGTGCCCTCCACAGAATCAACTAATTTTACTTTGGGTGTAACTGAGTCCTGTAAACTGTCACCTAAAGAGGAAAAAAATATAGGTTAGTTCTTGAGACAAATGCTTAGAATGGGAAAAAATTATTCACAGGGAACACATTTTTTCATATTTTCAATTAATGTTATGCAAGTTCAGGAAAACAAAAACTTGCGGTAATAGAATTTTGTTAATTTTTAGCAGAGTATCTGAATGTAACATCACACATCACAGGGGAGAAAGAAATTTATTTAGCCACTTACCCCTCATTGTTGAAAACAAAAGAAACGAAAAGAGCAAAATCATGATATCTGTTATAAAGAAACTCTGACTCTAAACACAGCTAGAACAGAATAAGTCCTCCACTCTGACTCCCTCTCCATAGTAATAACAGGACACTCACATACAACCATTTAGCTCCGCCTCTGGGTGCAAAAATTCAGAGGGTGCAAAGTTTCATCACATTCGATTTTCAGTGTTAATGTATCTGTGCTCTGGTTTGGTGGGATTGCTGTGCTGAGGGGGGGCTGTAATGCCTCAGTGCCTGATTCACTGCTGCCACAGTGAGGCAGGCAGTACAGGATTTACAGCAGGTTTAACTCCATTCAATTCACCTTTTGCCAACTAAAACTGCTTTTAAATGTAGAAAAAAAAAAAACCAACCGATGGTTTTCTTAAGGTAACACAAGACGTCCTTTACAGATATTTGCATTTCCTCTTCAGACGGGAAACACATTGAGCATGTATAATCATATTGGTGTCTGGGTTTATGGATTGATGAAGATCTCTGTTTTAAAACTCATATTGACAATCTGGTGGAAAAGTTGAAAGTAAAGCTAGGTTTTAGACGTTGACTTGTCCTTGCCACATTCTGACCAATGATTGATGACTGTGATGTCATATATGTGCATGCCTCCTCCTCTGTTTTACATGCTTTAGACTTAGTGCACATTGGCGCACTACGCTTTATCACAAATGCTAGGTCACTTACACATCATTGCCTCCTTTATCAGAGGGTGGGTCTAACCTCTCTAAAAAATAGTACATTATGTCATTGGTACTTATTCATTTACAAGACTATTTTAGGTAAACTTCCATCTCATCTCTCTGCTCATTTAACACGAGCCAATAGCAACTGCAATCTGCTTTCCAATTCATTGATGCTTTTTAAAGTACCTCATCCCCTTTCTGAGTGCGGTAAGATGGCTTTTCAACTATAATGCACCCTGGTCATGGAACATGTTGCAAAAACAGTTAAGACTTAAAAACCTGGTTACTTGAGCTGAATTCAAAGACCTGATTCAAAAATCGAAACTGATGTATGAACATGGTTCTAACAATCATATGCCGTGACAGGAAAATCTGTGCCTTTTATATCATAATTTTTTCTTTTTCTTCACTTTTTTTTCTTCTTCCTTTCTTTGTGTATGTATTTTAATGGTTGTATTGCTGTAATGGATGTACTGTTCATTGCCCCTTGGCCAGGTCACTCTTGCAAAAGAGATATTTAACTCAATGGGACTTTCCTGGAAAAACAAAGGATAAATAAATAGATAATATAAATGAATATTCAACACATTCAAAACAAAACACTCAAAGCTCATAATATAATAGATGAATATAAAAAACGGGTAGCTTTAGGCTGAGCTGATAACAAGCAAATGTATACAGGTATATATAAATGGGAAAATATTGTAAGACATGATTAATGCATTTTTTAGCATAACCATTCTTACTGGAATCAAGCTGTTCTATTTTTGATCAAGGTGAATTGAATACACAAAGACCTACAAATGATACATGTCTGAACAAAAAAAAAGAAAAGAAAAGAAAACAAAACAAAACAACAGAGATTCCAACTTGTCCCCCTTTTACCCAGTGTTTTTGTAAGGGAGGGGAGCGCTTCACTGTCACTGTGGGCCTCAGAGCACAGTAATACACAGCAGAGTCAGGCAGCTCCATCTTCTGTATTGTTTAAAACCACAACCCCAAAACAGTTCTTCAGTGATGGTATCTTGTCTCAGGTGGTGTGAGGTTTTTGTACAGAGTAAATGGATTTCTTCTCACTGTGGGCCTCAGGGCACAGTAGTACAGTGCAGAGTCTGTCACTTCAGCAGAGGAGAACTCAAGATGCACATTTTTGCTGCTTTTATCAAGTTTAACAGCAAACCGTGGAACGCTGTCCCGTGCATCTTCATCACTTACATAAATGTGCGAGAGGTACTCAGGCTTTGAACTGGGATATTGGCGATACCAGTATATTGCATATGGAGACCCAGTATAGCTGCATGAAAATCTATCATTTTTGCCCTCTAAAATCTCCAGTGTATCAGTTGTTGATGTAATCGTATCCTGAAAACTGTCACCTGCAAGAAGAAAGATATTGGTTTTAAACATTATGTGTCTAATTAACTAATCAACTAGTTAAGTAAAAATATTTGCACATGTTAATATGCGTTCTCATTCATCATTAATCACTTGGTATAATACAATCAGGTTTATAGATTCAGCATGTATTCTGAAGAAGGTTATATGACTTACCCACCATTGCTGATAAGAGAAGAAATAAATAGAACAACATTATGAGATATATTAATACCACCGACTCTAAGGACAGCTAGAACAGAGTAAGTCCTCCACTCTGATTCCCTCTGCATAGTTTAACAGGACACTCCCCCCTCATTGGCTGTTTAGCTCCTCCCCTGGATACAGCATGCAGCTGAGCATCACAACATGTTCTACTTCATTTATTTAACACATTCAAAAACACACTCAAAACTCATAATATAAAGAGATCAATTTAAATGACTGTGAGCCTTAGGCTGAGCTGATCACAAGGACATATATATGGGTATGTGTAAATGAAAAGATACTGTAAGACATGATGAATGGATTGTTGAGAATAACCATGCTTACTGAACTCAAGCTGCTCTATTTTTGATCAAGTGGAAATCCAAATGGAAATTTGATCTAATAAATGAGGGGGACTTTGAATCATGCAGTATTTTTGAAAATGCATCATGTCTGTTTGAAAAATAAATGCACCTCTTTTTCCTTTGTGTGAGAATACAACCCAGTATCTGAGAAATGTCATTAAACTGACACTTCAAGATTCATCATATTTTTATGTGGATACTTTTATGAAGATCATTTATATAAAAATGCTTTATTACAGCATACTCATCTGTTATGTAAGAACATTATTCATTGAATACATCGGACATTATAATCATAAATTATACATGATTGCACAAGAAGAAGAAGAAAAATAACAGAGATTTCAGCATGTCCCCCTTTTACCCAGTGTTTTTGTAAGGGAGGGGAGCACTTCACTGTCACTGTGGGCCTCAGAGCACAGTAATACACAGCAGAGTCAGACAGCTGCATCTTCTGTATTGTTAAAGGCACACTGCTTGAGGTTTTGTTGAGTTTAGCATCAAATCTCCCTTTGAACTCAGGCATGGTTTCCTCTGTCCCAAATATATCCCTTCTCAGCATGTACTTAGGAAAGCTGTTTGGATACTGTATGTACCAGAAGAGATACGGTGTTGTATCACTTGTGCTGTAATTACAGCCAAGAGTCACTGATTCTCCTTCAGAAGCAAACACATCATCTGTGGGCTGAATCACTCTGTCTTCAGCTCTGCATTCTGAAAAAGAGCAAATTCACCTGCATCATAAAGCATGCTCCAGTCAAAATTCATGAAAAAAAGGAAACTAACCAAACCATACCAAATCAATAGGCAAAAACAACAACGCTTTCGGTGACAGAAAGCATGAGTCAAACAAAATAACAGTAAACAAAAGAGAAAGAATTCAATCATACCAAAGCAGCATGCAAAAACTATGAGCAAAACCTTTATCCTAGCATCCATAACTGCAATGCAAAATGACTTTAAAAAGCAGCTGAACGATCGTCACAGTCTGGGAGCTGCAGCAGTGAGCTCTCACCAACAACTGTTTCCACTCTTTGAGTCTGTAACTGCTGCAGTGTCAGGCTTTAAGGGGAGGTGCTTACAAGACTACAGTAGTAGTGTCTATGCCACAATGATGCCACTGCATGGAATGCTTTTGACAGCCTATGCTTGCCATCATCGAGAGGGTCTTCGCAAAGTGGCCTTTTTAAATACAAGAAGGTCCATTCAAAGTGCTTATTTCAATTACAAATGTCTATATGTATGTATATATCTTAATTACAGTATATTTTATTGCATCCTATGAAACTTAGTTTGCCTGGATTGAGTACCCTTGCATCAGTGCAGAGTAAACAGGGGAACACAGTACACAGTGCCATCTTGTGTGTAACTTACTACACTGCAGCTCAGTGTGGCCCAGTGAACAGCACTCCCACGACTCAGACTGATAGGAAGGACATGTGACTGGTGGGAGTGGCTGATGAAGACTGTGTCGGAGGTTAACTGAGGTCAAGTGCAGTCATACTTTAGCAACAACTTATATGCATCGCAGTTATTAATAACCTCGTCATTTACACAGTGTGGGCTAGCAAGCTAAACAATTCTGTTTGAAACGTGACTTTTTATCTGTGCATCTTGTGTTTTATAGCTGTGTTTACTAAGCTCATTCGCACATTGAGTGATGAATCTTATTTCCAGTTAATCCTTGCCTTTGAGATAGAGTGGTTTTAGAATTGGTGGTTTGAGGAGTGGGTGGCATTTCTCTTGTCAACTTCATTTTCAAAATAAAGGGAATGAATTTAAGAAATGTGTGCTTATTGACAGCGACATGACATTGTTTATGTTTTGGGTTTCTCTCACGTCTCAGGTGGTGTCAGGTTTTTGTACAGAGTATATGGGTTTCCTGTCACTGTGGGCCGCAGGGCACAGTAGTACAGTGCAGAGTCTGTCACTTTTACAGAGGAGAGCTCCAGATGCACAGTTTTTTTCTCTTTGTCATGTGTAACATTAAACTCCTCATGAGGTTCTTTTTCTTTGAATCCTAAGATGAGTATGAGAAATTCAGGTCTGGCTCTCGGGTATTGTCGATACCAGTGCAGACTTCCTCCAGCAATGTTAGAAGCAGTGTAGTTGCATGACAGTGTAACAGTGCTTCCCTCCACAGCAAGCTCCTTATTCTTTTTTGATGTAATTGCATCCTGAGAACTGGCTCCTGCAGAGACAGCAATGTATTCCTAACTACTATCTAACATACATACAACTCATTTACAACATGCACTCATTCATTAAATGTATTGCTTAACATGCAGGTTTGCCTGCCTTCTTAAAATATAAAATAGAAACTTCCAGCTTTACTCTTTAGTCAAACAGCTGGTAAAGAAATACAGTTTTACACTTACCCACTATTGCTGAAAACAGGTAAAATAAACAGAGAATCGTCATGGTATCTGTTAGAAACACTGACTCTAAGCACAGCTACAATGGAATAACTCTTCATCTCTGAGTCCCTCTGCATAGTAGTAATAGGACACTCCCCCACAACCACTAAGCTCCTCCTTATGGAGCAAAACACAGCTGACGATTTCATAACCTGCTGTTAATACATAGAGGGAGTTTTGTGATAAATGCCTTACTTCTTAACATAAACAACAAATTATTCCCAATTAAATTGAAAATGAAGTCTTCACCATTTTTTTGGCATTGCGTTAGCCATGTTTTGTCACACAATCAGAAAACTGGTACTACTTTTATTTAAAGAAGTTCAACACATTAAGAATGACATTTTACAGCAATAATAATGGTATTTCAAGTTTTAAAAATTCACATGAAACCATAATTCTTACCATTTAGGACGACATGTTTATTAATCAGCTGTTTTACACAGAGACCTATCCTGGCCTTGAATCAGCTGTCAAATCAGAGCCAACACATTTTATGGTAAAGCACTAGTGTTTTATATAGGAGAGAGGTGAAGAGAAGCTGATGCTATGTGGTAGCAATGACTCTTATACTGAATATGTCATTGTCATTTGCTGTGGAGAGAACAAAGGTACAGCATCATTCATTCATATACACAGTGGTTTACATTACACCAGGGCAGAGGTACAATTTCTAAAATCGTGTACATGTATTTAATCATTTTCTCAGAGATAATTGTCCTTTGACCAATATTTCATTTTCATAACACACCAAACCATGTAATTCATGACATTTGTCTCTTAAAGCAGCAGGACTTCAAGTGTTTTGATGTAACACTTTCAGAGTGTTGATTGTGAGAAAACGCTGGCTTGGATCATATAACTAGCTATGAAAAGGCCTTGGCTGAACTGAAAGTATCTTTGTGAATTTTAATGAAAGAAAAAAAGGTTTATTGAAGGAAATATAACCATCAGTATCAAAAACCACAACCCAAAAACAATGCTTCAAGTGATGGTATCTTTTCTCAGATGCTGAAAGGTTTATGTACAGAATAGATTGGTTTCTTCTCACTGTGGGCTCCAGGGCACAGTAGTAAATTGCAGAGTCTGTCACTTCAGCAGAGGAGAACTCAAGATGCACATTTTTGCTGCTTTTATCAAGTTTAACAGCAAACCGGGGAATGCTGTTCCGTGCATCTTCAGAATTTATATAAATACGTGAGAGGAACTCAGGCTTTGAACTGGGATATTGGCGATACCAGTATATTGCAAATGGAGACCCAGTGTAGCTGCATGAAAATCTACCATTTTTGCCCTCTAAAATCTCCAGTGTATCAGTTGTTGATGTAATCGTATCCTGAAAACTGTCACCTGCAAGAAGAAAGATATTGGTTTTAAACATTATGTGTCTAATTAACTAATCAACTAGTTAAGTAAAAATATTTGCACATGTTAATATGCGTTCTCATTCATCATTAATCACTTGGTATAATACAATCAGGTGTATAGATTCAGCATGTATTCTGAAGAAGGTTATATGACTTACCCACCATTGCTGATAAGAGAAGAAATAAATAGAACAACATTATGAGATATATTAATACCACCGACTCTAAGGACAGCTAGAACAGAGTAAGTCCTCCACTCTGATTCCCTCTGCATAGTTTAACAGGACACTCCCCCCTCATTGGCTGTTTAGCTCCTCCCCTGGACGCAGCATGCAGCTGAGCATCACAACATGTTCTACTTCATTTATGAAAAAAAAAAAAAAAAAACACTCAAAACTCATAATATAAAGAGATCAATTTAAATGACTGGTAGCTTTAGGCTGAGCTGATCACAAGGACATATATATGGGTATGTGTAAATGAAAAGATACTGTAAGACATGATGAATGGATTGTTGAGAATAACCATGCTTACTGAATTCAAGCTGCTCTATTTTTGATAAAGTGTAAATCCAAATGGAAATTTGATCTAATAAATGAGGGGGACTTTGAATCATGCAGTATTTTTGTAAATGCATCATGTCTGTTTGAAAAATAAATGCACCTCTTTTTCCTTTGTGTGAGAATACAACCCAGTATCTGAGAAATGTCATTAAACTGACACTTCAAGATTCATCATATTTTTATGTGGATACTTTTATGAAGATCATTTATATAAAAATGCTTTATTACAGCATACTCATCTGTTATGTAAGAACATTATTCATTGAATACACCGGACATTATAATCATAAATTATACATGATTGCACAAGAAGAAGAAGAAAAATAAAAGAGATTTCAGCATGTCCCCCTTTTACCCAGTGTTTTTGTAAGGGAGGGGAGCACTTCACTGTCACTGTGGGCCTCAGAGCACAGTAATACACAGCAGAGTCAGACAGCTGCATCTTCTGTATTTTTAAAGGCACACTGCTTAAGGTTTGGTTTATTTTGGCTTGAAATCTGTCCTTGAAGTCATCCTCAGGGACCCCTGTTCCATATATATTCTGTCTCAGGATAAGCTTAGGAACTCCATGTGGATACTGTATGTACCAGAAGATGTCTGGTGTTGTATCACTTGTGCTGTAATTACAGCCAAGAGTCACTGATTTTCCTTCAGAAGCAAATACATCTCCTTTGGGCTGATTCACTGTATCTTCAGCTCCACATTCTGAAAATAAGAGCAACGTTTTTGTAACATAAAGCAAGATTCAAACAAAATAAGTGAAACAAATGACAAAAACAGTCAAATCATACCAAAGCATGCAAAGAGCATAAGTAAAACAATCTTAATCCCATTGATCATGACTGCTCTGAAAAATAATTTTAAAATTCTGCAGAACAATCTGTGCAGTGTGGGGGCTGCAGAAGTGAGCTCTCACTGACAGCTGGTTCCACTCTTTAGCTGGAGGCTGTAGCTGCTGTAGTATCAGGCTTTAAGGGGAGGAGACTATAATCCTAAAATCAAAGAGAATGATTGCATTGAATAAGTGACACCTTTTCTCACCTCCAGTGGATCACTCACATATTAATTCTTTTAACATATTAAAAATGTTTATTTTAAATACATGTAGGTTGCAATAACTGAAATAGCTCTACAGGTAAATATTATCAAGATCAGATAAATAGGTAAATATTAAACATGCATACTGTCATCACAGAAGAGGATCGATTGAAAAAAATCATGAATCTAAGTTTGTCAAATGTATCTGAAGCACATATACAACACATTTATTCAGTGGCAAAGGAAACTGAAATTTCACTTATTTGATCACATCTCGGCATTTAGCAGATATTATTCATAGTGAATTGGAAAGCTTACATTCTTACAGATTCTCCTTTCATACAGCTGGATAAACATACACAACTGCCTGACTTTGCTACAACAGTATACAACAGTATATAGAGATAGAACAGAAGTGCCCCACACATGGCAGTATGGATCGTTTATTCCCAGGTATTCATCATCCATCATTTGTAACGTAAAGTGTGGATTGTCTGAGCTGGCTGCTTTGGCATTGCAGTTGCAGATCAGTTTAAGAAATGAACATTTCCAATGAAATGGTGACATCTAGTGGGAAATTGATAACACATCAGCAGATAGAGCGTGAGTCTGAATGCTCTGTACCAGCAGGTAGAGCGTGAGTCTGAATGCTCTGTACCAGCAGGTAGAGCGTGAGTCTGAATGCTCTGTACCAGCAGATGCACCCTGGTGACTGTGGCTGAGACAATGGCAAACAGCAGTGCTGGAATTGGATGATTAAAGCTTGGCTGGGACTGAATATGTTAGCATGAAAGCCCAAGCTTTTTGCGGGAAATAGGTTTCTGCAATGACACACACACACAAACATACATATACATACACACACTGTATCTTACATTTAAGTCCTACATTCATATCTCTCCCTTATTTAAACTCCACTCTCATCTCAGAGCTCTGTACCTTCTCTGTTCATTTCCCAGTGGTGGAACAATATTGAGCAAATAAGGAACAGAAGTAATAAATTAACCAAGCTATTAAATTCCTCTTTAAAATTAAAATTTCTTTTGAAACGCTAAAGATAGAAAACCACCTCTACGAATTATGAATAAACCCCAGCTGAGCTGAGACTCTAAGCAAGGAGGGTTTAATAACCGGAGGTACGTACTCAAACAAAACAAAAAACAAAAAACAAAAAACAAAAAACAAAAAACAAAAAACAAAAAACAAAAAACAAAAAACAAAAAACAAAAAACAAAAAACAAAAAACAAAAAACAAAAAACAAAAAACAAAAAACAAAAAAAAAAAAAAAAAAAAAAAAAAACAAAAACAAAAACAAAAAAAAAACAAAAACAAAAACAAAAACAAAAACAAAAACAAAAACAAAACAGAACAGAACAGAACAGAACAGAACAGAACAGAACAGAACAGAACAGAACAACCAGCGAAACTAAGCTTCACAGCCTCAGTACAAACAGACTCTGAGGAGGATAAAGGGCTGCACTGCTGTTTTAACAGGATCGTTACCTGTTAGCACACCTGATTCCAGGCTTTTTAAGAAAAGCAGGAAGGGGCAGAAACCTCACTATAACTGGTAAGTAAGGGACCACACAGCTGTTAGCAATTAGCATACATAGAAAGGCTGGTATCTGATCTAATCACCAAATGCAGAATCAGCCCAGCACATTCAGTCTCCTGTCAGGACTCCATCACTTCAGTCGTTTGAAGTGAAGGGAAAAAACAGGCTCCATTAACCTTTTAATGGGTGGTGCTACAATGAGATACTCAGAAAATAATGAAAAAGTTTTAGCTCTCCACATTAATACCAAAAGATTGGCTCAAATCAATCAGCACAAAGTGGAATACTGTGGAATACTGACATGTTGCACTTTTTTTTGGACTTCTATGGTCTTTCTATCAACAACTTGTCCTTGAACCCCGTGTCAACTTTTCAAGTAAGACAAAGAAAAGGCTATAAGAAAAGGGAAAGTTATTTGAATTCAAACATTATGTCCATGTTGCACTCTCAGGTGCTGACAGATAGTGGTGAGGTGGGATGTCAACCAAAAATGACAGATTTAATGAATGTAGTAGTATGTGCTTAAGTCATACAAAATACAATTGCTTGCTCTGTTGTTTCAGGTTTTGTCAGGGTTTTTGTGCAGAGTATGTAGGTTTCCTGTCACTGTGGGCTTCAGGGCACAGTAGTACAATGCAGAGTCTGACACTTCAGCAGAGAACTCCAGATACACTTGTTTGTTACTTGCATCATGTTTCGCAATAAACTTCCCTTCTGTTGCATTGCTGCTTACAACAGTGATTAGGTATTTAGGTTTTGATCTGGGGTATTGGCGATACCATTGCAGATAGCTTGCAGTAACAGTATATTTGCATGCAAGTCTCACGCTTTTTCCCTCAATGGCATCTTCTACAGTAGTTGCTGGCATAATATCATCCTGAAAGCTGTCACCTGCAGAAAAAACATGGTTTATTTATACAGAGATAAAATGTATTAATGAGGAGTCAGACAGAACACACACCATCATTTTATTCAAACAAGATATTGTTCATGCATTGCTTATCAGAACAGAAAGCAAATCTCTGACTGCCTTTGTATTAAAATGCAGCTAAATGATGACTCTCAGTTTTATTACTGGGAATTTAAAACAAATATTCATGAAAATGGCTCCTAAATGAGAAAGATATGCAATATATCACTTACCCACAAGTGTGGAAAGCAAAAGAAATAAACAGATCAGCATCATGCGAGCTGCTAGAAACACTGACTCTAAGCACAGCTAGAACAGAGTAAGTCCTCCACTCTGACTCTGCATAGTTTTAACAGGAAACTCCCAACTCAGTGACTATTTAGCTCCTCCGGATGCACAAACACACCAGAACTGAAAATCATGTTGTCTATTTTTGAAAAGAAAAAAAAAACCACACTTATTGTTTTTTTCAGGTGGTTCATTTCAAGTCATTTTAGGTAGTTTATCTGTCAAATCAAAAGTGACACTTTTGACAGATGAAACTCTTCCACTTTTGAAGCAAAATTAAAAAATTTTCATGACTAGAAATAAATTAAGTAATGTAATACTCAATTACATTAATATTTAATTATATGTTGCATTTTTATATAAATATGTGGACATTTATGCATGAACAATATTCACACGGGAGTTCACCCAGGGTTAACAGTGACTCCGTTTGTACCCAGTGTTTTTGTGAGGGAGGTGAGCGCTTCACTGTCACTGTGGGCCTCAGAGCACAGTAATACACAGCAGAGTCAGACAGCTGCATCTTCTGTATTGTTAAAGGTACACTGTTTGAGGTTTCATTCAACTCTGCATGAAATCTCCCATGGAACTCAGGCGCAGTGTCAGCTGTTCCATATGTACCCCTTTTCAAGATGTACTTAGGAAAGCCATTTGGATACTGTGTGTACCAGAAGAGATCTGGAACTGAACTTTTTGTTCTATAAGTACAACCAAAAGTCACCGATTCTCCTTCAGAAGCAGTTTTATCCTCTGTGGATTGAGTGACTGTGTCCTCTGGTCTGCACTCTGGAACAAAGGGAAAACAATTACCTATAATACAACGCAGGAGTCAAACAACCGTGAATGAAAAATTAGGAAAACAATTCTGCCATACCAGAGCAGCAGACACAAATAACAACAATCATCTTCACACTGGTTTCCATATGTACACTGCAAACTGGGTTTAAAACAATCTGTACAGTATGGGAGCTGCAGCAGTGAGCTCTCACTGACAGCTGCTTCCAGTCTTTAAGTCTGTACCTGCTGCAGTGTCAGGCTGTAATGGGAGGGGCTTGTATTCTTATAAGCTTGGCTTACATGGCTTGGTTGCCTTAGCCATCACTCAAAGCAGAATATTTGAGGAGAAACACTACATGCAGTGATGACATCTTGTGGCAAACTGAATTTATGGTAATACAGTGGCAAATTGAAGTGGTGCTTTTCTGGCAGTTCTACTTCAGTAATCATGACTAATTAGAAGCACACATGCTGGATGAAAGACAGTGGTAAGAAATGGTTCAGTAGAACATTTTTGCTGTTATATTCAGTAGTATATAAAACAGTTGGATGACGTAAAAGGGTTTGCTTATTAATTCAGAACCATTATAAGACAGCTTTTGTTGGGCTTACTCAATAGTCATTAAGTATGTTTCTCTGCTTGGTTTACAGGAAAACAACACCATGTAGAGCAATTGCAATCAGGCAAATAACCAAGAAGAATGTTGTATAAATTCTTTCACCTGCTAGATCCATTGCTTAGAGTGACTATTTTTTTTTAATTAGGGACAAAGACAGTGGTGAGGTGGGATGTCTACCACAAATGACAGATTTATGTGAATGTAGTAGTATGTGCTTAAGTCATACAATGCAATGGATTGCTATGTTGTCTCAGGTGGTGTTAGGTTTTTGTACAGAGTATATGAGTTTCCTGTCACTGTGGGCTTCAGGGCACAGTAGTACAATGCAGAGTCTGTCACTTCAGCAGAGAACTCCAGATACACAAGCTTGACCTTTTCCTCATGTCTGACAACAAAGCTGGTTTTATTATCTCTTGAATTACTTCCCATAATGAGGATAAGGAATTCTGGTTTGGATCTGGGGAATTGCCGATACCATTGAAAACTGCTACTACTAATACGAGTAGCAGTGTAGTTGCAAGACAGTGTAGCTCTGTCATTCACCAAAACATGCTCTACAGTTTTTATTGAAGTAATTGCATCCTGACAGCTGACACCTGCAGAAGGGAGAGAAAAAGTGAATATATTGTAGATATACACAACACATACAGTATATTTACTCTGTGATATGCAAACCTCTCTCTCTATATAGATGACATACTTAATTGCATCTAAAAGTGAGAATTTATCCCCATAATATTCTGATTAACAACATCCAGATGACTAAAAGTGTATTAAAAGGTAAAATCTGAATGAAATCACCGTACCACAGAAGAAAAAGAGATACTGCAGAACACTTACCCACTATTGTTGACAATAGAAGAAATAAGCAGAGCAGCCCCATGACAGCTTTCAGAAAGAAACACTGACTGTAAGTACGGCTAGAACAGAGTAAGTCCTCCACTCTGACTCCCTCTGCATAGTTTAACAGGAAACTCCCCCTCATTGGCTGTTTAGCTCCTCCCAAAGAAACATAGCAGAACTCAGCATCGCACCTCTACTGACTGAATAAGAGTTGTATGCTTTTTCTCCAGATGAGCAGTTTGGCAGAATCAAGCAATTAAAATAATTTGATTATATTGTAATATTATATTTTTTATGGTGGTATCAGTCCCTATCTATGTGCAACAGATATAATTACAAAACAAGACTTTTTGTTTATGGATAATTTCTTTACGTATGTATTAAAACAGAATAATGGCAGGCAGAATACAGACACTTTGGAATAAAGACAGGTTGGACTTTTTTGGTCTTTCTCTGTCAATTTGTTGTTGATTGCTTTCAACAGCTTGTCCTTGAATCGTATCTGAATCTGAATCACATTTTCAAGTGAGATCAAAAAAAAAGTAACAATAAGGAAACGTTCACATGAATTAAATTATTATGTCTGTGCTGCATTGTCAAGTGGTGTCAGGTTTTTGTACAGAGTATATGGGTTTCCTGTCACTGTGGGCTGCAGGGCACAGTAGTACAGTGCAGAGTCTGTCACTTCAGCCGGGGAGATCTCCAGATGCACTTGTTTGTTGTTTTGATCATGTTTAGCTGTAAACTTCCCCTCTTTTGCATCCTGACTTACGACGGAGACGATGAATTCAGGTTTCGCTCTGGGATATTGGCGGTACCATTGGAGTACACTTGTAGCCACAGTGTAGTTGCATGACAGTTTAACATTTTCACCCACCATGGCATGTTTTGCTGTTGTTGTTGGCATAATTTCATTCTGAAAACTGCCACCTGGAGAAGAAAAAAATTGTATCATTATTTGTAGTTTGCAAATAATATATTTATGTAGTGTACATACTTACGAGTTACAGGTGACTCTACAGATAAAAAATGAAATTCAGCATTCCACTTACCCACCATCAGAAGACATAAATAGAGCAACATCATGACATAAAAAACTGACTCTAAACACAGCTAGAACAGAGTAAGTCCTCTACTCTGACTCCCTCTGCATAGTTTAACAGGAAACTCCCCCACTCTTTGAGTATTTAGCTCCTCCTTAAGAAACAAAGCAGAACTCAGTATCACACCTTCTACTATTGACAACAGTTCTATTTTTGTTTCTCAGAATGGCGACATTTTTACTCAGTAAAGTTGTTAGGATGTTTTATTCCTCTTTACTGTGGGTAGGTGTATGGTAGGTGTAGAAAAATGTTTCAGTTGTGATTATTCCCTTATTGTAGTGCACATTTCATCAATGTGTTTTGTTTTTGCACATTAATGTAATGCTTAATGTAATGATTCACTGGTGATTATGTACAACACTTTCAGAGTGTTGATTGTGAGAAAAGGTTGGCTTGGATCATATAACTGTAGCTATGAAAAGGCCCAGGCCGAAAGTATCTTTGTGAATTTTAATGAAAGAAAAAAAGGTTTATTGAAAGAAACATAACAATCAGTATCAAAAACCACAACCCCAAAACAATGGTTCAGTGATGGTATCTTGTCTCAGGTGGTGTTAGGTTTTTGTACAGAGTAGATGGGTTTCTTCTCACTGTGGGCTCCCAGGCACAGTAGTACATTGCAGAGTCTGTCACTTTAGCAGAGGAGAGCTCCAGATGCACATTTTTGCTGCTTTTATGAAGTGTAACAACAAACCGGGAATCTTCGTTCCTTGTTGCTCCACTGCCTACCACAACACGTGAGAGGAACTCAGGCTTTGAACTGGGATATTGGCGATACCAGTGTAAAGCATATGGAGACCCAGTGTAGCTGCATGAAAATCTACCATTTTTGCCCTCTAAAAACTCCAGTGTATCAGTTGTTGATGTAATCGTATTCTGACGACTGTCACCTGCAGAAAAATAGATATTGGTTTTAATCATTGTGGGTAGTGAATTCACCAGTGATCACTTTTGTACATGATAATATACATTGTTATTTATCATTAAAGTTTTGAAATTAGAGAAGAAAATAACTTGGCATAAAACAATCCATTTAATAGATTCAGCATGTATTCTGAAGGTTATATGACTTACCCACCATAGCTGATAAGAGAAGAAATAAATAGAACAACATTATGAGATATATTAATACCACTGACTCTAAGGACAGCTAGAACAGAGTAAGTCCTGCACTCTGATTCCCTCTGCATAGTTTAACAGGACACTCCCCCCTCATTGGCTATTTAGCTCCTCCCCTGGACACAGCATGCAAAATAGTTTTGCATTTTAAAGCCCTGCTTTTTACACATCTGATGCTCTTACTTTGTGATCTATGTAACATGCATTATGAAAGGCTCATTTCATTTCTGGCATTTCATTTATTATTCAAAAGAAGCCTACGTTCAGCAACTTAGTCATGCAGTATTACTGGATGTATATGTGTTGATGTTTATGTTGCTGAAATACAATTATGATTTTGTTTTGAAGCAAAATATTTACATGGCTCACCCAACAACACATACATATAATCCTCTAAAATCAATTACCTTCATATATTGCTTTCAAACATGTACATTCAATATGTCATCAAAACTATTTTAGATAAGTCTACTTTCTTGAGAATTGGTCGTCTCGAGTGCCCACATCAAAGGTTCACCTCAACAGGGAATTCCATTGCTGAATAACAATAAATAAAACAGTTCAGACCCAAATACACCCAGAGCATCACAATATTTTTCAGGACGTAATAATTAAAAAAAAAAACACCCTAAACTCTTAACATAACAGATAAATTTCAATAAGTAGGTGCTTTAGGCTGAGCTGATCTCTAGCAAATATATATGGGTAAGTGTAAATGCATTGTTTGAGAATAAACAAGCTGTTCTATCTTCTAAGTTTTAATCAAGTGGATATACAAATGAAAATATGATCTAATAAATGAGGGGGACTTTGAATCATGCAGTATTTTCATAAATGCATAATTTCAGATTGATGGTCATGAAACTGCATCTCCTTTTCCTTTGTATTAGAGTGAACCCATTTTTTATTGAATATTTTACAAAATCTAGAAAAATAAAGCTGACACTTTAAGATTCATCATATTTTCAAGTGAAAACTTTTATGAAAATACAATTTATTTAAAAAGCTTTATTCAAGCATATTTATCTGTCAGGTGGCATCATTATTCATTTGATACATCTAGAAAGATCTACAAAGGTTACCTGACTGCACAAGAGAAAAGCCCAACAGAGATTCCAGCATGTTCCATTTTATACCCAGTGTTTTTGTAAGGGAGGGGAGCGCTTCACTGTCACTGTGGGCCTCAGAGCACAGTAATACACAGCAGAGTCAGACAGCTGCATCTTCTGTATTGTTAAAGGCACACTGCTTGAGGTTTTGTCAGGTTGAGCATCAAATCGCTCCTTGAACTCAGAAGCAGTATTATTGTATTCATATAAATTCCGTGCAAGTATGTACCTAGGAAAGGCGTTTGGATACTGTATGTACCAGAAGAGATACACTGATGTGTCACTTGCACTGTAATTACAGCCAAGAGTCACTGATTCTCCCTCAGAAGCAAACACATCTCCTGTAGTCTGAGTCACTGTATCTTCAGCTCTGCATTCTGAAAATAAGAGCAAAAACTTCTGTGACACAAAGCAAAAGTCTGAAAAAGAAAAACAAATGAAGAAACAGCAGAGATATCTGCAGAGATATCTATAGACAAAAGGAATCAAATGAGAATGAATAAAAACATACCAATAAAGCAGACCCAAAAAATGAGTAAAATCTTCATCCCAGTGTACATGTCTCTACTGTGCTGTCTGCACTGAGTTGCTCATTTCATGTTTCCTCTCTTTGACTCTGCTGCAGTGTCGGGCTTTGAGGGGAGGTGCTTTTAAGACTGTAGATCTAAGAGGTTTCTTGTTTGTGCTGCAAAATCACCTAAATAGAAACATTTGTAAATGTTCTCTCACCTTTAGTGAACTGTCTACAAATGGCTCAGAGGCAATTCCCCAAAGAGAGTTGGATATTGCAAGCCAGTAAGAATCATGTATCAAAATTATTACAAAAAGATGTGTCACTTTATCTTGGAAGTATTGTTGGGGTCTGAAATGGTTGACTGGTCTGAAATGGTTTGAAATTCCAGTGCCATTGCAGGGAAAAAAGTTTGTGTAGTTGATTTACATTTACATTTATTTTACAGTAATATTTGAGGTAGATTTATTTTGAAAAATAATTTTAAATGTTTTTTTTGCCATGTCTCCTATACCAAAAAAGGACACAAAAAATCATCATTCAATAAAAATGTGTTATTTCTATATATATATATTATTCTTATAGTTCATACAGCTGCAGGGTCTGGGGAGTACCCTGGAAGGCCTGTCACATCCTCCCTCAGGCACTGGCTAATTATACGGGTTGACAATGCAAGCATGCAAAACTTTTACACAGCTTATGTCTTTGCAATGATTGGCTTACATAGTAAACACTTGGCCAACAACTTCTTATCACAGGTGTTGTCAGGTTTTTGTACAAAATATATGGGTTTCTCATCACTGTGGGCTGCAGGGCACAGTAGTACATTGCAGAGTCTGTCACTTTAGCAGAGGAGAGTTCCAGATGCAAACTTTTGGTCCCTTTTGCATGTGTAACAGTGAATCCAGGTTTATGTTCTTGGTATTTGCTTCCCAAGATGAGGATGATAAATTCAGGCTTTGATCCGGGGTATTGGCGATACCAGTGCAGAGTGCTTCCAGTGATACTAGAAGCAGTGTAGTTGCATGACAGTGTAACATTGTTATTCTCCACCGCAAGCTGTTGAATAACTTTTGATGTAATTGCATCTTGACAACTGACACCTGCAGAACACAGTAACATATCCTTAAATTCATGTTATTCATACAGAGCATAAGATCATTCATATATTCATTACATTTATTGATAAACATGTGTTTTACATGCTTTCCAGACAAATAAAAAAACAATCTGAACCATGTCCAGCTTTACTGTTTGGCACTGCATCTGGGAAATACACGTGAGATGAGACTTACCCACTATTATTGAACACAGAAGAAATAAAAAGTGCAACATCATGATAGCTGTTTGAAGGAAATGTAAAGCACAGCTTGAGCAGTCTGACTCTTATAGGTTTAATACCACCAAAATAATAAACCTATAACCTTCTGTACAGGTTTGACAGGAACCTCCCCCACTCATTGAATGTTAAGCTCCACCTCAGAGCATGACGGAACATCAGATCATCGACTTTCAAGTGAAGCGACCTTTGTATCAAAGCTTTAAATTATTCACATACTAAATACTGGTACTAATACCTCACTGCACCCCTGACAGCTTATTCACTGTCAGAGTCCTTATCACATGGTTACATCACATGCTTATAAACACTGTGCAGTTGAGAGTATGTGATGTATTAAATTGATTTACTCATATACACTTTTTATAACGAGATACAAATTGAGTGCACCCCAAATCATCCCAATATGGATATAGAATTTTGCAGTCATTCAATTCATTGGGTGAAATAGCAAGAAAGGAGAAGGACTTATTTCATCACACAGAGGAGTTTTTAGGAGAAAAAGCCTTCTTCTTTCACATATGAACGGTTTGTGACAATATTTTCTGCATTGGTCAAAATTCTAGTGAAGTCATTTAATAGAACGTTTCTACGTGTAATGATGTTAATAGTAAACAGGCAAATAAAAATGAGCTCTGATTTTGTTTAGCTCTCACCTGACTTCCCTCTTTATGTTTATATCATAGGCCACTAGGTTTGTGTAATTAAATTCATTTGGATTTGAGTGGCAATAAAGTGGGATTGAGTGCCATAAAAAATTATATATAAACTCAACAGCATATATTTACTTACATGAATAAAGTCAAACAAATTCAAATTTTATGTCAAATGATGAAGCACTGTGCAAGAATTGAACTAAGTTGGATCTTGTACCCAGTGTTTTTGTAAGGGAGGGGAGCACTTCACTGTCACTGTGGGCCTCAGAGCACAGTAATACACAGCAGAGTCAGACAGCTGCATCTTCTGTATTTTTAAAGGCACACTGCTTAAGGTTTGGTTTATTTTGGCTTGAAATCTGTCCTTGAAGTCATCCTCAGGGACCCCTGTTTCATATATATCCTGTCTCAGGATAAGCTTAGGAACTCCATGTGGATACTGTATGTACCAGAAGATGTCTGGTGTTGTATCACTTGTGCTGTAATCACAGCCAAGAGTCACTGATTTTCCTTCAGAAGCAAATACATCTCCTTTGGGCTGATTCACTGTATCTTCAGCTCCACATTCTGAAAATAAGAGCAACGTTTTTGTAACATAAAGCAAGATTCAAACAAAATAAGTGAAACAAATGACAAAAACAGTCAAATCATACCAAAGCATGCAAAGAGCATAAGTAAAACAATCTTAATCCCATTGATCATGACTGCTCTGAAAAATTATTTTAAAATTCTGCAGAACAATCTGTGCAGTGTGGGGGCTGCAGAAGTGAGCTCTCACTGACAGCTGGTTCCACTCTTTAGCTGGAGGCTGTAGCTGCTGCAGTATCAGGCTTTAAGGGGAGGAGACTATAATCCTAAAATCAAAGAGAATGATTGCATTGAATAAGTGACACCTTTTCTCACCTCCAGTGGATTACTCACATATTAATTCTTTTAACATATTAAAAATGTTTATTTTAAATACATGTAGGTTGCAATAACTGAAATAGCTCTACAGGTAAATATTATCAAGATCAGATAAATAGGTAAATATTAAACATGCATACTGTCATCACAGAAGAGGATCGATTGAAAAAAATCATGAATCTAAGTTTGTCAAATGTATCTGAAGCACATATACAACACATTTATTCAGTGGCAAAGGAAACTGAAATTTCACTTATTTGATCACATCTCGGCATTTAGCAGATATTATTCATAGTGAATTGGAAAGCTTACATTCTTACAGATTCTCCATTCATACAGCTGGATAAACATACACAACTGCCTGACTTTGCTGCAACAGTATACAACAGTATATAGTGATAGAACAGTAGTGCCCCACACATGGCAGTATGGATCGTTTATTCCCAGGTATTCATCATCCATCATTTGTATCGTAAAGTGTGGATTGTCTGAGCTGGCTGCTTTGGCATTGCAGTTGCAGATCAGTTTAAGAAACAAACATTTCCAATGAAATGGTGACATCTAGTGGGAAATTGATAACACATCAGCAGATAGAGCGTGAGTCTGAATGCTCTGTACCAGCAGATAGAGCGTGAGTCTGAATGCTCTGTACCAGCGGGTAGAGCGTGAGTCTGAATGCTCTGTACCAGCGGGTAGAGCGTGAGTCTGAATGCTCTGTACCAGCGGGTAGAGCGTGAGTCTGAATGCTCTGTACCAGCAGGTAGAGCGTGAGTCTGAATGCTCTGTACCAGCAGGTAGAGCATGAGTCTGAATGCTCTGTACCAGCAGATAGAGCGTGAGTCTGAATGCTCTGTACCAGCGGGTAGAGCGTGAGTCTGAATGCTCTGTACCAGCGGGTAGAGCGTGAGTCTGAATGCTCTGTACCAGCAGATGCACCCTGGTGACTGTGGCTGTGGCTAAGACAATGGCAAACAGCAGTGCTGGAATTGGATGATTAAAGCTTGGCTGGGACTGAATATGTTAGCATGAAAGCCCAAACATTTTGCAGGAAATAGGTTTCTGCAATGACACACACACACAAACATACGTATACATACACACACTGTATCTTACATTTAAGTCCTACATTCATATCTCTCCCTTATTTAAACTCCACTCTCATCTCAGAGCTCTTTACCTTCTCTGTTCATTTCCCAGTGGTGGAACAATATTGAGCAAATAAGGAACAGAAGTAATAAATTAACCAAGCTATTAAATTCCTCTTTAAAATTAAAATTTCTTTTGAAACGCTAAAGATAGAAAACCACCTCTAAGAATTATGAATAAACCCCAGCTGAGCTGAGACTCTAAGCAAGGACGGTTGTAATAACCGGAGGTACGTACACAAACAAAACAAAACAAAACAAAACAAAACAAAACAAAACAAAACAAAACAAAACAAAACAAAACAAAACAAAACAAAACAAAACAAAACAAAACAAAACAAAACAAAACAAAACAAAACAAAACAAAACAAAACAAAACAAAACAAAACAAAACAACCAGCGAAACTAAGCCTCACAGCATCAATACAAACAGACTCTGAGGAGGATAAAGGGCTGCACTGCTGTTTTAACAGGATCGTTACCTGTTAGCACACCTGATTCCAGGCTTTTTAAGAAAAGCAGGAAGGGGCAGAAACCTCACTATAACTGGTAAGTAAGGGACCACACAGCTGTTAGCAATTAGCATACATAGAAAGGCTGGTATCTGATCTAATCACCAAATGCAGAATCAGCCCAGCACATTCAGTCTCCTGTCAGGACTCCATCACTTCAGTCGTTTGAAGTGAAGGGAAAAAACAGGCTCCATTAACCTTTTAATGGGTGGTGCTACAATGAGATACTCAGAAAATAATGAAAAAGTTTTAGCTCTCCACATTAATACCAAAAGATTGGCTCAAATCAATCAGCACAAAGTGGAATACTGTGGAATACTGACATGTTGCACTTTCTTTGGACTTCTATGGTCTTTCTATCAACAACTTGTCCTTGAACCCCGTGTCAACTTTTCAAGTAAGAGAAAGAAAAGGCTGTAAGAAAAGGGAAAGTTATTTGAATTCAAACATTATGTCCATGTTGCACTCTCAGGTGCTGACAGATAGTGGTGAGGTGGGATGTCAACCAAAAATGACAGATTTAATGAATGTATGTATGTGCTTAAGTCATACAAAATACAATTGCTTGCTCTGTTGTTTCAGGTTGTGTCAGGGTTTTTGTACAAAGTATATAGGTTTCCTGTCACTGTGGGCTTCAGGGCACAGTAGTACAATGCAGAGTCTGACACTTCAGCAGAGAACTCCAGATACACTTGTTTGTTACTTGCATCATGTTTCGCAATAAACTTCCCTTCTGTTGCATTGCTGCTTACAACAGTGATTAGGTATTTAGGTTTTGATCTGGGGTATTGGCGATACCATTGCAGATAGCTTGCAGTAACAGTATATTTGCATGCAAGTCTCACGCTTTTTCCCTCAATGGCATCTTTTACAGTAGTTGTTGGCATAATATCATCCTGAAAGCTGTCACCTGCAGAAAAAACATGGTTTATTTATACAGAGATAAAATGTATTAATGAGGAGTCAGACAGAACACACACCATCATTTTATTCAAACAAGATATTGTTCATGCATTGCTTATCAGAACAGAAAGCAAATCTCTGACTGCCTTTGTATTAAAATGCAGCTAAATGATGACTCTCAGTTTTATTACTGGGAATTTAAAACAAATATTCATGAAAATGGCTCCTAAATGAGAAAGATATGCAATATATCACTTACCCACAAGTGTGGAAAGCAAAAGAAATAAACAGAGCAGCATCATGCGAGCTGCTTGAAACACTGACTCTAAGCACAGCTAGAACAGAGTAAGTCCTCCACTCTGACTCCCTCTGCATAGTTTAACAGGACACTCCCCCACTCACTGACTATTTAGCTCCTCCGGATGCACAAACACACCAGAACTGAAAATCATGTTGTCTATTTTTGAAAAGAAAAAAAAAAACCACACTTATTGTTTTTTTCAGGTAGTTCATTTCAAGTCATTTTAGGTAGTTTATCTGTCAGATCAAAAGTGACACTTTTGACAGATGAAACTCTTCCACTTTTGAAGCAAAATTTAAAAATTTTCATGACTAGAAATAAATTAAGTAATGTAATACTCAATTACATTAATATTTAATTATATGTTGCATTTGTATATAAATATGTGGACATTTATGCATGTACAATATTCACACGGGAGTTCACCCAGGGTTAACAGTGACTCCGTTTGTACCCAGTGTTTTTGTGAGGGAGGTGAGCGCTTCACTGTCACTGTGGGCCTCAGAGCACAGTAATACACAGCAGAGTCAGACAGCTGCATCTTCTGTATTGTTAAAGGTACACTGTTTGAGGTTTCATTCAACTCTGCATGAAATCTCCCCTGGAACTCAGGCGCAGTGTCAGCTGTTCCATATGTACCCCTTTTCAAGATGTACTTAGGAAAGCCATTTGGATACTGTATGTACCAGAAGAGATCTGGACCTGAACTTTTTGTTGTATAAGTACAACCAAAAGTCACCGATTCTCCTTCAGAAGCAGTTTTATCCTCTGTGGATTGAGTGACTGTGTCCTCTGGTCTGCACTCTGGAACAAAGGGAAAACAATCACCTATAATACAACGCAGGAGTCAAACAACCGTGAATGAAAAATTAGGAAAACAATTCTGCCATACCAGAGCAGCAGACACAAATAACAACAATCATCTTCACACTGGTTTCCATATGTACACTGCAAACTGGGTTTAAAACAATCTGTACAGTATGGGAGCTGCAGCAGTGAGCTCTCACTGACAGCTGCTTCCAGTCTTTAAGTCTGTACCTGCTGCAGTGTCAGGCTGTAATGGGAGGGGCTTGTATTCTTATAAGCTTGGCTTACATGGCTTGGTTGCCTTAGCCATCACTCAAAGCAGAATATTTGAGGAGAAACACTACATGCAGTGATGACATCTTGTGGCAAACTGAAGATATGGTAATACAGTGGCAAATTGAAGTGGTGCTTTTCTGGCAGTTCTACTTCAGTAATCATGACTAATTAGAAGCACACATGCTGGATGAAAGACAGTGGTAAGAAATGGTTCAGTAGAACATTTTTGCTGTTATATTCAGTAGTATATAAAACAGTTGGATGACATAAAAGGGTTTGCTTATTAATTCAGAACCATTATAAGACAGCTTTTGTTGGGCTTACTCAATAGTCATTAAGTATGTTTCTCTGCTTGGTTTACAGGAAAACAACACCATGTAGAGCAATTGCAATAAGGCAAATAACCAAGAAGAATGTTGTATAAATTCTTTCACCTGCTAGATCCATTGCTTAGAGTGACTATTTTTTTTTAATTAGGGACAAAGACAGTGGTGAGGTGGGATGTCTACCACAAATGACAGATTTATGTGAATGTAGTAGTATGTGCTTAAGTCATACAATGCAATGGATTGCTATGTTGTCTCAGGTGGTGTTAGGTTTTTGTACAGAGTATATGAGTTTCCTGTCACTGTGGGCTTCAGGGCACAGTAGTACAATGCAGAGTCTGTCACTTCAGCAGAGAACTCCAGATACACAAGCTTGTCCTTTTCCTCATGTCTGACAACAAAGCTGGTTTTATTATCTCTTGAATTACTTCCCATAATGAGGATGAGGAATTCTGGTTTGGATCTGGGGAATTGCCGATACCATTGAAAACTGCTACTACTAATACGAGTAGCAGTGTAGTTGCATGACAGTGTAGCTCTGTCATTCACCAAAACATGCTCTACAGTTTTTATTGAAGTAATTGCATCCTGACAGCTGACACCTGCAGAAGGGAGAGAAAAAGTGAATATATTGTAGATATACACAACACATACAGTATATTTACTCTGTGATATGCAAACCTCTCTCTCTATATAGATGACATACTTAATTGCATCTAAAAGTGAGAATTTATCCCCATAATATTCTGATTAACAACATCCAGATGACTAAAAGTGTATTAAAAGGTAAAATCTGAATGAAATCACCGTACCACAGAAGAAAAAGAGATACTGCAGAACACTTACCCACTATTGTTGACAATAGAAGAAATAAGCAGAGCAGCCCCATGACAGCTTTCAGAAAGAGACACTGACTGTAAGTACGGCTAGAACAGAGTAAGTCCTCCACTCTGACTCCCTCTGCATAGTTTAACAGGAAACTCCCCCTCATTGGCTGTTTAGCTCCTCCCAAAGAAACATAGCAGAACTCAGCATCACACCTCTACTGACTGAATAAGAGTTGCATGCTTTTTCTCCAGATGAGCAGTTTGGCAGAATCAAGCAATTAAAATAATTTGATTATATTGTAATATTATATTTTTTATGGTGGTATCAGTCCCTATCTATGTGCAACAGATATAACAAACCGATATTACAAAAACAAGACTTTTTGTTTATGGATAATTTATTTATGTATGTATTAAAACAGAATAATGGCAGGCAGAATACAGACACTTTGGAATAAAGACAGGTTGGACTTTTTTGGTCTTTCTCTGTCAATTTGTTGTTGATTTCTTTCAACAGTTTGTCCTTGAATCTTATCTGAATCTGAATAACATTTCCAAGTGAGATCAAAAAAAAAGTAACAATAGGAAAACGTTCACATGAATTAAATTATTATGTCTGTGCTGCATTGTCAAGTGGTGTCAGGTTTTTGCACAGGGTTTTATGGGTTTCCTGTCACTGTGGGCCTCAGGGCACAGTAGTACAGTGCAGAGTCTGTCACTTCAGCAGGGGAGAGCTCCAGATGCACTTGTTTGTTGTTTTGATCATGTTTAGCTGTAAACTTCCCCTCTTTTGCATCCTGACTTATGACGGAGACGATGAATTCGGGTTTCGCTCTGGGATATTGGCGGTACCATTGGAGTACGCTTGTAGCCACAGTGTAGTTGCATGAGAGTTTAACATTTTCACCCACCATGGCATGTTTTGCTGTTGTTGTTGGCATAATTTCATTCTGAAAACTGCCACCTGGAGAAGAAAAAAATTGTATCATTATTTGTAGTTTGCAAATAATATATTTATGTAGTGTACATACTTACGAGTTACAGGTGACTCTACAGATAAAAAATGAAATTCAGCATTCCACTTACCCACCATCAGAAGACATAAACAGAGCAACATCATGACAAAAAAACTGACTCTAAACACAGCTAGAACAGAGTAAGTCCTCTACTCTGACTCCCTCTGCATAGTTTAACAGGAAACTCCCCCACTCTCTGAGTATTTAGCTCCTCCTTAAGAAACAAAGCAGAACTCAGTATTACACCTTCTACTATTGACAACAGTTCTATTTTTGTTTCTCAGAGTGGCAACATTTTTACTCAGTAAAGTTGTTAGGATGTTTTATTCCTCTTTACTGTGGGTAGGTGTATGGTAGGTGTAGAAAAATGTTTCAGTTGTGATTATTCCCTTATTGTAGTACACATTTCATCAATGTGTTTTGTTTTTGCACATTAATGTAATGCTTAATGTAATGATTCACTGGTGATTATGTACTGCACAAAGACTCCTGAGCCAAGCGTTGCTGGGTGCTCTGGAAGTAAACAAATGGGTGTAATGGCCAAAATCTGTTTAAGTTCTACAACAACAAGGGTTTCACAGAATTCTCTCCAGTCCTTCGACAGACAAACTTGTTCCATGAATGATGTACAATGCTGTTAGGTAAAACGTTCATATTTGTTGAGATGGAATGTGTTACTCAATTTTTTATTCATTAATAATTATTTTATCATTGTATACCAGCAGATTTATAAATCATGAAATAATCACAGACTAAAACATGTTACCTGAATATTAATCGTGTTGTCCATTGTGTTCACAATAATCTACAAGCCATTCTCTCAGGCCCACAGATCATTGTTAACATTTTCTAATCTTCTGCAACACATTATCAAGTGCTGAAGAAAAACATTCACATTCTTTAAGGGAGAATAGTATCTATCATATATAAACATAAATATACCTATCAAATAACACACAGGTAATTACTTACTAACATTTATTCATTATGAAATACATATGAAATAATGATTTGTTCTTCAAGCTTTATAGATGCCTTACAAATGAAAGTTATGGTCAAGTATTACCAATGGATACTGATTGGAACATGGTTGGAAACTCTTGTTTCTGGGGGTGTCTCATTTGTGTGCAGAGTATATAGGTTTCCTGTCAGTGTGGGCTCCAGGGCACAGTAGTACAATGCAAAGTCTTCCAATCCAGCAGAGAACTCCAGATGTACTTGCTTGCTATTTGTGTCATGTTTAGCAGTAAACTTCCCTACTGTATTGTCACTGGTGATGACAGTGATGAGGAATACAGGTGTAGTTCTGGGATACTGGCGATACCATTGTAAATAGTTTGCGGTAGCAGTGTATTTGCATGTGAGTTTAACTCTGTCACCCTCCACAGCATTTTCTGTCGTACTTGTTGGAGTAATTTCATTCTGGAAACTGTCACCTGAAAATGTATTTTATATTTGGATTAAGAAGAGTTATTTTATGTGTGGCATACAATAAGGTATATTCAATATATAGCTGTTCAAAATAATCTGTTTTACTCCCTTTATTAAAATACATCTTGGACACTTTTACATAAAATATTGAGACAAACAACAAATCTGAATGACACTTCCATACTACAATTGAGAAACAAATGCCACTTACCCAACATCACTGAAATCAGGATAAATGAACAGAGCAACATCATGAGACTATTAGAAACACTGACTGTAAGCACAGCTAGAACAGAGTAAGTCCTCCCTCTGAATAGTTTCAACAGGAAGCTCAGTGACATAATGCTACATTTTTTTCTGAATGGGTTAAATATGTCATAGCAGTTGTCACCTGTACCTCCATATATAGTAGCTAAATAATTATGGGTGAACAAATTCATCTATTGCCTTATGCTAGCATGGGATACGCACAGTAAGGACAGTGGTGAAAGTATCATGTGCTTTACATTAGAGTCCACTGGACCCACCAGTCAGAAAGTATCTACACCATAATAACACAAAAATATTACATTGTTATGTATTGTTATTTTTCCTTCATCATTTTAATATGCTTACTTGAATTCCACTTTGTGTAAATTATACATTATTACAATGTATTCTTACAGTTTTTTTTCTATCATATTCACATCATATTCTGTTTAAGATAAGGTGGATGAATTGTTATTGTCTGTGACAGCTGTGTGTTTTTGGACTTAAGCCTCAGACACAGAACACCTGAATATAATTACCATTATGTTTACACCACAAAATATTATCTTCAGATCAAGCATACCATAGGAGCATTGGATTGCAGCCAGATTTGAAAACAATCTGTATTTCAGTCTGAGGTTAACCATTTTACAGTTCTCATCAAAAAACTAACTAACTTTCAAAGCTGTGATAGCTTGGCAGGTTTTTGTATGATACTTGGCATTATTGTACTACTGTGGGCTGCAGCGCACAGAAATAAACAGCCGTGTCTTCATGAGTTAAATCTTTAATGGTCAAAATAGTTTTGCCACTGGATTTGTCTGCGGTTGAGTGGAATCTTTTTTTGGCAACATCTGCTGTGTAGCTGCTGCTCCCAGAAAACAGTAAGAACTGCAGGGCTAACCCGGGATATTGGCGGTACCAGTGCAGCCAATACCTATCACTGCTTGTTTCAAATGTACATTCCAGGGTGACCTCCTCTCCTTCTGTCTTTGAGACTGATGATACCTCCTGTTTTACGATATTTCCAGATGAAAAGCCTAAATAGAACAAACAAAACAAAAACAGGAGTTTTCAGTGATCACACTTAATGAAGATGCTCAAACCCAATGCTTCTTGTGTGGTTATTGCAGAAAACTTACTGAAGGTAACAGTTAACACCAGGCCTATAAAAGGGTGCATCCTGTTATGAAGTGATCATCCAGGTTATCAGAGGAGTTAGAATCTGAGGCAGAAGATGTATCTTAGTTTTTCTGTCAGGATGTGTGGGAGGGGCAATAATGACCTAATGAGAATACATAAAAAATAAAGCTACTGGATGTATAACTTCTAGATCACTATGGATTGGGTTTAAAGTACACAACACAACACAGTGTAATGGCTACATCTAGTGACAAACTGAAGCCACTACAGTACAGCAGCGCGAGTCCTGTTTAGGTCGTGCCTCTGCCAAATGTTTTTGTCATGTTCCAGCACAGGTTTTTAAAAATCTTATTCAGGCATGCTTATTTAAATCTGCTCATGCATAGCTTTTTTTTTTTTTTTTTTGGCTAAAGTGGAGTCCATGCTGTGTAACTAAATCTAATCTCTCTGAATAGTCTCAAAACAGACATCTTTGGGATTTTTATGCTCAAATGATTCACATAATATATTATCATCAGATATTTAGTCATTACTCGGTTCTTGTTACAATATATACCAATACAAAAACAAAATGTAATTAAAAAACTGGTGTACTTGGCAAATACCTTTATTCTTTATGATATTAATAATGAATGATTCAAGCAGAATTAGACCAATTAGGCCATCAACCAATGATGTACAAATAATTTAACCTACGAGGGCTCTTTATTGGAGTAACTGAAATCACAGTAAAATAAACTACACCCATGAAGGCACCAATCATCGCTGGAGACTGGGAGGAAATTCATTTGCAAATGATGCTTTTGTATAAAAGTAGTGAATGGCCTCAAAAACATTACAAATGACCATTCACTAAAAGACTACTTATGTAGTATTACTGTCTCGGGGGGGTGTCAGGTTTTTGTACAGAGTTTTATGGGTTTCCTGTCACTGTGGGCCTCAGGGCACAGTAGTACAGTGCAGAGTCTGTCACTTCAGCAGAGGAGATCTCCAGATGCACTTGTTTAGTCTTCTTCTTATTTTTAACAGTAAATTGCTTTTCTATCTTTTCACTATCTGTAGTTCCTAGTGTGAGGATGATGAATTCGGGCTTTGATCTGGGGTATTGCCGGTACCATTGCAGATTGTTTGGGTTATCGAAAGTATAGTTGCACGACAGTGTAATTTTTTGACTCTCCAAAGCATGCACTTCATTTTCTGTTGGTTTGATTTCATCTTGAAAACTCTCGCCTGCAAACAAAAAAAATACAATGTCAAATGAATATAAAAAATTTAAAGTAAAAACATAATGTTCACAATGATTATCATTAGCATGTTAGATAAGTTACAGAATGCCAATATAGTTTATGCATATTTCATTACAACTGAAAAAATTGTTTTACTAAATGTATTTGATTTACCATACCATACTTAGCATAAAAATTTAAGCAACTCTGAATGCTGGAGCGCCACAGATGAAGAATGAATGAAATATGCCACATACCCACTATGGCTGAAATCAGAAGAAATAAACAGAGCAGCATCATGACAGCTGTTAGAAACAGTGACTCTGAGCACAGCTAGAACAGAGTAAGTCCTCCACTCTGACTCCCTCAGTGTAGTTTTAACAGGAAACTCCCCCCCCCCCCCCCCCCCCCCCCCCCCCCACTGACTATAGCTCCTCCTCTGAGCAGAGCAGATGTAACTTGTGTGCTACTAGTTTGCTGTCATCTATAAAAAAGGATTAAAAATCACTGACATTTACTTTTCTCTGAAATTCACTGGCCTGTTAATAATTTTGTTTTTAATTTAATGTAATTTTATTTGTTGAATTCATTTCATTTATTCATTCTCTTTCCATTTCATTCATGTAGAGTTTAACCAAAATGCCACACTGGTACTTTTTTTTAAAAAAAAAAAAAATGTAATTCCCAGACCCACCGGCCAAAATAAACAGCATCAAAGCTGCATTCTATGGCAGCCTGAGTGTACTCAGTGTTACAGAGCACACATAAACTGATTAGTTGGTTCAGTTCTTTAATTATAGAGGGCAATTGAATACCATCTTACAAGAGGACTGACTACTTGAGTATTGGATATAGGAGCACACTGGCTGCAGTGATTTAAACTGTAGAGGGAAACAGTGCTTATAAATATTCAAAAAGTATTTGCAACTGATACCTTAGATCCTGCTCTGCAGAATGGATATCATTGTTTTGAGATATTTTGATTGAAAGATTGAAATTGAGATTGACAGATTTTCAATAAATGTATTTACAAAGTTAATGCAAATGAGCATAACACTGAAGTTAAATCAAATACATTTTTGGAAGAAGAAAGATTCCAATATTTCCCCACAGTTTTTTGTACCCAGTGTTTTTGTAAGGGAGGGGAGCACTTCACTGTCACTGTGGGCCTCAGTGCACAGTAATACACAGCAGAGTCAGACAGCTGCATCTTCTGTATTGTTAAAGGCACACTGCTTAAGGTTTTGTTGAGTTTAGCATCAAATCTCTCCTTGAACTCAGGCACAGTATCATTATATTCGTATGTATCCCGTCTCAGGATGTACTTAGGAAAGCTGTTTGGACACTGTATGTACCAGAAGAGATACGCTGCAGAGGCTGTGCTGTAATCACATCCGAGAGTCACTGATTCTCCTTCAGAAGCAAACACATCTCCTGTAGGCTGAGTCACAGTATCTTCAGCTCTGCATTCTGAAAAAAAATAAATAAACATACAAATATATGTATATATATGTGTGTGTAAAATGAGTCAATAAAAACCATTAATTATAAAGATTAATTATTAAAATTAATTAATATAAAAACAATAATTAAATCATACCAAAGCAATGTATACACATAAAAAGTAAAATCATCATTCTAGCATCCATAACTGCACTGCAAAATGAGTTTAACACTTAGCAGGAAAATGTGTCTGAGTATTCACTAACAGCTGTTTCCACTCTTTGAGTCTGTAGGTGCTGTAGTGTCATATGTAGTGTAGTGCAGGGGAGGGGCTTATGAGACTGTAGATCTGCAGAGGATCAGTGTCTGTGCTGCAAAATCACCTCTCCATAGATTAAATTGTCTTTTCTCACCCTCTGCGGATTATCTACATATTGGTAAGAGGTCATCTAAACATTTGTTTTACTCATTCGCATGCTATTAGTAAAAGGCTGGTAAAATGACAGCCATTACAATACATACATTAAATGATAAATAGCTTTTCAAATGTATAATATTGTATTCTTTATATGAATAAATCCCTAATATTTTATCTCCACAGCTGTTGAGCGGTCATTCCTATGTTCTTATTGCCAGTTGCACAAGGGGAAATACTACACAATGACATACTGACATCTTTTGGGCAAATGAAGACACTGCAGTCAGGCCAGCTCCAGTGACTGTCACTGCTTACAGGCATGCCTGAGTGCCGCGGAGGACCAGCAGAAGCTGTGGGTTCATTGGAAGACAAAAAGAGGATCTTTTCAAACGCACTTACAATTGAATAAGTGTAGTATGCTTTTTCCTTACAAAAAACTTCTTGCTCTTTTTTAATTTTCATTTTCATGATTGCTGAACTCACCAAACTGGGTTGGTGAAGATGAAAATGAGCACTTGTAATTAATTTTGAGCCTAAGTTTAAGTTAAGGATAGGGGTTGATCAAATCCTGTCCACTGTCTGTTCTGAGGGAGGAACATGCTGGACTCAGAGACCAGCTGTCCACTCTTGGTCCAGGTCACCATCTCACCATTGAGGAGCCACATCACGCATTTTGTAAGTATTACATATAAGTTTATGTTCCTCTCTTTCCTTGAGCCTCATACAAAAATAATTATTCATCGTTTGTAAGTAGCTGTGAAAGATTCCCTTTCTCTCTTTGTTTGAAAACTGAGCTAAAAAAATGACCGTCAAAAAGTCACTATTAATTGACTTTCTGACAGTTAGAAGAGTTAAAACTGCATGGGGCACATTTATTAACTATATTAAGAAGTAACAATAATATGAAAAGCAATGAGGAAGACATTGAAACATGTTCGTATTAATATTAATAGCTGCTTTTTTATCCACAAATTAGCGTTTATAAAGTACATTAGCTATAAAATGTATTTATAAATTCCATGCACCAGTTGGTTTCTTCAGGATAGTAGAATGGAAATATGATGGAAATATGCAATTGCAAGCATTACTAAAATATCCAGTGTTATTATATTGTCTCAGGTTGTGTCAGGTTTTTGTACAGGGTTTTATGGGTTTTCTGTCACTGTGGGCTGCAGGGCGCAGTAGTACAGTGCAGAATCTGTCACTTCAGCAGAGGAGAGCTCCAGATGCACTTGTTTAGACTCTTTTTTATTTTTACCAGTGAATCTTCCTTCTTTCTTTTTATCATCTGTAGTTCCGAGTGTGAGGATGATGAATTCAGGCTTTGACCTGGGGTATTGCCGGTACCAGTAGAGATAGGTTGGGTTATTGGCAGTATAGTTGCATGACAGTGTAAGGTTTTGACTCTCCAAAGCATGCACTTCCCTTTTTGTTGGTGTGATTTCATCTTGAATACTCTCACCTGCAAAACAAAACAAAACAAAAAATGAGTGGACAAATTGTTATAAACTATTAAATAAAAATATGACACATGTAAGGTTTGATCTTTTTACCTTTAACAATCTGTTTCAATGTTTTGCCATGTTAATTTTATCAATTTGAACAATATCATATTCAACTTTGAAATCTACTTAAAATCCAAGCAACTATGAACAAATGAAATTGGTCCATAGATGATAAATAACTGCACTGTGCAACTTACCTACCAGTGTTGAAAACAGAATAAATATACAGAGCAGATGTACATAAATATACAAATATACATACATATTCTAGCTTGGACTACTCTGAATGAAACAACAGCATCACAAATAAGGAATAACACAAGGCATGACACTTACCCACCATTGAGGAGAACAGAAGAGATAAACAGAGAAATTTCATGATAGCTGTTAGAAAGCAGAACTGACTCTAAGCACAGCTAGAACAGAATATTTCCTGCGCTCCGACTCCCTCTGCATAGTTTGAACAGGAAATTCCCCCACCTATACACTATTTAGCTCCGCCTCTGAACATAAAACTCAACTGAATGTCACATCCTCTGCTGCTGACAAAGGGAATTTTAAAAAAAATTCAAAAGGTATGGATACTATATTCCAACCAGTATTAAGTGTGATTAGCTCTCATGCAGTGAATATTCTCATTTCTTTTATTTTGTTTGTTTGGCTGTTATTTTTCCCTTCCAAACAGTAGCAAATAAAGATTTCAGCCTAGAGAGGTGAACTTGCTTGAGCATTTACATCTGAGACCCAGGATAACTTGAAGGATACTGACATAAGAGACAGTGAGATACTATAAGATAACCCTCAACACAAACACACAGATGCAATTGGACTAGATCCAGAGAGGTTTCCTCCTGAGGTTTCCTGTTTCTCATTAATAATGAGATGCTCAATGATCTGATTGCTGAGCAGGTTTTTGTATGACAGCTGCCATTAATGTACAACTGTGGGGCTCAGTGCACAGTAATAAATCGCAGTGTCTTCAGGAATTGATTGTGTGATGGTCAAAACCGTCCGGCCTTCATTTTTGGCTACAGTTGAGCTGAATCGCTTTTTGGCAAAATCTGCAGTGTGGCTATAAGAAAGGCCAGACCCTCTCTGCAGTATATACTGAGGGGGTGACCCAGGATACTGGCGGTACCAGTACAGGTAAGCATTGCCGCCTGTCTTGAAGGAACATCCCAGAGAGACTTTTTGTCCTTCTGTTGTCTTCATCGACTGTGCCTGTATAACTTCATCTCCAGAGGACAGATCTGAACATAATAAATAAAAAAAAAAGAAAAAACAAACAATAAAAGCAGATATTAAGTGATCACAGTGCAGGGAAATAAATGACAGAAACAAACTCAAAACTTAGAATGAGATTACTAAGGAAAACTTACAAAATGAACCCATTAACACCAAACCTGTGAAAAGCTGCATGTTGTTATGAAGTGATCAGTCAGGAGAGAGAGTATGAGCCACAGTATGTATCATGCCATGTTTCTCAGTGATGATGAGTGGGAGGGGCGACAGTCACCTAATGAGAATACAGACAAATTAAGCCTCTGAATGAGTCAGTGTGAGTATATGAAGCTGAGGGGGGAAAACATACAATCAGATGGAAACATTGTGAGCTGTAGTTGAGGTCAACAAGGAGAGGGTAAAATTAAATCAAGAAACAAAAACAAGCAATTGTGCCACATTGATATCAATCATAAAGGAAAGTCTTTGTCCAAACAAAGCAGTGTTGGACAAGAGGCAAGCACAAAAATGAAGTTTTTGTGGGGCAATTGAATAGTTCAAAGTAAATAATTTTACACAGAAAACATCCCTGCATGCAACCATTTGCACTCCACGTTTTTTTTTTTTTTTTTGTTGCAAAAATGAAAACCTGGGCTGACTATAAATCATCTTCAGCCATCTTAACATTGTTATTATATCATTTTTTATGTAATAAAATATATAATATAATATGTCAAATAGTGATTTCATGAAAATCTACAAAGCATGATGAAGAAAACAGTACCATAAAATGAGGTAAATTTGTGAGAGAAAGAAGATGGATGTTTGTTCCTCATTGTACCCAGTGTTTTTGTAAGGAAGGGGAGCACTTTACTGTCACTGTGGGCCTCAGAGCACAGTAATACACAGCAGAGTCAGACAGCTGCATCTTCTGTATTGTTAAAGGCACACTGCTTGAGGTTTTGTCAAGTTGAGCATCAAATCTCTCCTTGAACTCAAGCACAGTTTCATCTGCTCCAACTGTATCCCGTCTCAGCATGTACTTAGGAAAGCCGTTTGGATACCGTATGTACCAGAAGAGATATGGTGTAAATGTTGTGCTGTAATTACAACCAAGAGTCACTGATTCTCCTTCTAAAGCAAATACAGTTTCTGGAGGCTGAATCACTGTATCTTCAGCTCTGCATTCTGGAAAAAAGACAAAGATATCTGTAAAACAAAGCAAGACTCAAACTCTTAAAAATTAGTAAACAAATAAGCAAAGGAATTATATTGTACCAAAGCAGCAAGCACAGATCATGAATAGAATCTTCCAGGTGTCCATAACTGCTCTGAAAAAAGAGTTTTAAATACAGCAGAACAATCTGTACAGTATTGGGAGCTGTAGTGGTGATCTCTCACTAACTGCTGTTTCCACTCTTTGAGTCTGTAACTGCAGCAGTGTCAGCTTTAAGGGGAGGTGCTCCAAAGACTGGTGAGTAAAGAGAATTGTGACTGCGTAATATATGAGGCAAGTTTCTTGCATCTCCAGTGGATAAACTCTTGTACAATTTATGAAAGACAATAAAATATTCATTATAACAACAGTGTAATCTCAACGTTTTGTTTTTTGTTTTTTTTTTATGCTTCTCTTTGCTTTTTTCCCTTTGCTTGATTCTGACTTATTTTGTCAGCAATTCGATTTTTTGTCCTTCTTTACATTAAACATTGCCAATTCCCCCAAATGTTATTTCTCAGCATTGTCTAAGATATCATCCCTTTCTGCTTTTCAACTATTTCTAGATATGATGTACATTTGTATAACTCATATTCATCATGGTAAGGTTCAAGGCTGATATGATATGATATGATATGATATGATATGATATGATATGATATGATATGATATGATATGATATGATATGATATGATATGATATCTAGTTTTCAGTTTTATAGGAAATTCTACACAGTGAAATGGTGACATCTTGTGGGTAACTGCAGACACTACAGTACACTCATAGTCGGTGCAAACCCCTGACTGTGAGTGCTGATCTTCACTGGAGGAGAAGAACCTTAAGAGGAAAACAGGGTGTTCTTCTTCAACAACAAATAACTGTCTGTTGGGAGGACAATTATTTGAAAATGAAAGTTTGTGAAAGGTGTTAAGTTTTACCAGAGGCAGGCATGTAAAACAAAAAATAAACAGCATCAGTAAGGTACAGGAAAGTGCTTAATTTCTCTGGTGCAGAATATAACATTGTGCTTTCAAATTAATAATGATGTGTTTTATGTTGGCTTCATGCAATAGATAGAATTTTACAGTTTTACAGTGGGTAGAGTTTATATTAATTGATAATTCCTCTGAAAGATGCAAATAAAGACTGGAGTGGTTGTCCACTATTACATTTCATAATAGAGAATTGTGTGTTATATTTTGGATATATACACCACTGCAAACATCACATAAAAACCCCAACATGAAGACTGCTTCGATATTTTTTCTCATGGGGTGTCAGGTTCTTGCACAGGGTTTTATGGGTTTCCTGTCACTGTGGGCTGCAGGGCACAGTAGTACAGTGCAGAGTCTGTCACTTCAGCAGAGGAGAGCTCCAGATGCACTTGTTTAGATTCTTTTTTATTTGTAACATTAAATCTTCCCTCTGTATTTTCACTATCTGTAGTTCCGAGTGTGAGGATGATGAATTCGGGCTTTGATCTGGGGTATTGCCGGTACCATTGCAGATTGTTTGGGCTATCGAAAGTATAGTTGCACGACAGTGTAATTTTTTGACTCTCCAAAGCACGCACTTCATTTTCTGTTGGTTTGATTTCATCTTGAAAACTCTCCCCTACAAAAGAAAATAAAAAAGTTTAGATCGATGATGATAGATAAATGTAAATTAGTTAATCTTTAGAATGCTGCCCTTCATATTCATAGATTTGGTAACTTTTTTCTAAAAAGAAAACAAAACTTTGTCAACCAAGTTCAATAAACAATCGTATGGTATTCAGGTGAAAATCAAAGCAACCCTGAATGAAATGAAAAGATCCATACAAGAAGAAAGTAAACTGCCACTTACCCACTATTATCAAAAACAGAAAAAATAAATGGAGCAACATCATGGGAGCTGTTAGGCAGAAACACTGACTCTAAACACAGCTAGAACAGAATAACTCCTCCACTCTGGCTCCCTCTGCATAGTTTTAACAGGAAACTCCTCCACTCACTGACTGTTCAGCTCCTCCTCTGGATATAAAACACAAATGAGCATCAGATCTTCGACTGATGAAAAAGGGACATATAAAGTTTCTGCAGGTTTTTGAGCAGTACTGGTCCAATTTTTCAGTCACAGTCAGGAATGAGCTTTAATGCTGCTGGATTTGCTCTTTTCTGAGAGGTGTGATTGCTGTTTTTCCCATCAGCTCCATTCCTACTGGCCTGTAGGAAAACAGGGACAGGATAAGGTGGTGGAATTACACTCTCAGAAAAATCTCCTGCAAAGATTGGTCTATGACACTCTTCCAAGTGCCTTGTGTTTCCATTCTGAATGAACACTTTAATGGTTTTAACAGAATAGGTTCTCTCTTACATTGTCACAGAGGATTTGTTTTTCATTATTATATTAATTATGTTTACAACACAATCCATTATGAGCAGTGCAAACACTCTGCAGGTGCAATTGGACTGGACCCAGAAATATTTCCTGTTGTGGCTTCTTGCATTTCATTAAAATAAATGTTCAAAGATTTGATGGCTTTGCAGGTTTTTGTATGAGGATTGCAATGAATGTACTACTGTGGGTCCCAGTGCACAGTAATACATAGCGCTGTCTTCAGGAATTAATGGTGAAATTGTCAGAACAGTTTGGCCTTTGGATTTGTCAGCAGCTGAGCTGAATCTTTTTATTGCAAAATTTGCATTGTTTCTGCCTGAGAAGCCAGACCCTCTATAAAGTATATACTGAAGGGCTGACCCAGGATACTGGCGGTACCAGTAGAGGACAGCATTGGTATTTATAATGTAGGAACAATTTAGAGTGACTTCTTGTCCCTCTGTCTTCGTCACTGATTCTGCCTCCTGTCGCACTTCAGCTGCAGAGGAAAACCCTAAACACAATAAATAAACCAATAAAAATATATGTTATACATTCATGATGAGGGACAATTAGTAACAATAACAACAAGACACAATTCGGTCACCGAAGGAAACTTACAGAAGGTAACACTTAATAGCAGGCCAGTAAAAAGCTGCATCTTGGTACGATCTTTCAGGTTCGTTGAGGAGAGAGAATGTGAGGCAGAGAGTGTGTCTTAGTTCTCCTGAGAGGATGAGTGGGAGGGGAAGATGTAACCTGCCACTCATGCAAAAGAGCTACGCCAACTGAATGCGTCATTGTCATATGTCATGTACGTCAAACCAAGAAGTAAAAAATATTATATAGTCAAATGGAAACATAATGAACATTTTTAAGCTCAGCAAGTGAAGGGTAAACTGAAGTCACTCTTCAGTCAAACCAAATACATGTTATGCTTTAACAATATTTCTTGCTGTTCTGCTGTAAAATAGTTACTAAAAAGGTTGTATTAAATTTAAGTTTGTATTGTTTTGCATTGGTTTCCAAATGTAATGATGGTTATGTAACTATGTTGTATATGGGCAATGCACACACTCATTATGTAAAACAATCATACTCTTTAATCACAGAAAGAATGTGAATAGCAATGACTTATGAGTGCAATAGGCAATACACAACAGGGCATGTTGGCAGAGATGCAGGCACACAAATATTTTGTCTTGGATTTGTCTTAAAGGGAGGAGCTCAAAGGCTGGTGATTACAGAGAATTATGACTGTGTAATATTTGGGGCATCTCCGGTGGATGAATCCTTGTGCAATAAAATATCCATTATAACAACAGCGCAATATAGATGTTTTGTTTTTTGTTTTTATGCCTCCCATTTTCTGATTCTGACTTATTTTGCCAACTATTAGAATTTTTGTCCTTTTTTCCATAAAATGTTATATCCCAAATGATATGTCTCAGTAATACATCTAAGATAACATCATTTCTACTTTTAAAATGTAGATATTTGTATATATTACATTCATGTGTATGACTCATATTAATAATGGTTAAGTTAAAGGCTCATATCATATCATATCATATCATATCATATCATATCATATCTAGGTTTCAGTTTTACAAGAGAAAATTCTACACAGTGAAATGGTGACATCTTGTGGGTAACTGCAGACACTACAGTACACTCATCATAGGTGCAAACCCCTGACAGTGAGTGCTGATCTTCATTGGAGGAGAAGAACTTTAAGAGGAAAGCAGGGTATTGTTCTTCAACAACAAGTAACTGTCTGTTTGGAGGAAAATTATTTGAAAATGATAGGTTGTGAGACGTGTTAAGTTTTACCAGAGGCAGGTATGTGAAACATTACATCACAAACACTAAAACCTCTACCTTGGTTTTGGGTAGGCCAAAGAAAAAATAAACAGCATCAGTTAGGTAAAGGAGGGTCTTCAACATTGTGTTTTCATATTAATAATGATGTGTTGTATGTTGATATCATGCAATGGATAGATTTTTACAATTGCAAAAGATAGAGATTACATTAATTGATAATTCCTCTAATAGATGGAAACATTAAGCAAAAACCCCAAAATGAAGACTGCTTCTATATTTTGTCTCGTGGGGTGTCAGATTTTTGTACAGAGTATATGGGTTTCCTGTCACTGTGGGCTGCAGGGCACAGTAGTACAGTGCAGAGTCTGCCACTTCAGCATTGGAGATCTCCAGATGCACACTCTTGCTCTGTTTGTCATGTTTAGCTGTAAAACGTCCGTCTGTCTTTACAGGAGCAGAATTCCTCATGAGCAGGATGATGAACTCGGGCTTTGATCTGGGGTACTGGCGGTACCAGTGCAGGCTGTACGGGTCAGAGTCAGTGAGTCTGTGTGACAGACTGACATTACTGCCCTCAAAACCATTCACTACATCAGCTTTTGATTCCGTTTCATCCTGGAAACTCTTATCTGCAAAACAAGAAAAAAAATACTATTGAAAAATTGTTTTTGTAGATCAAGCAACCATTTATACTTAAACAATATAACTTATACACTTTATTGACACTGTATTTTTGTCACATCACTTTCTTCAACCAAATTCATTAAATAAACAGATGTCCTTTTGCATAAATAAGGATGTTGGCAAACATTTCTGAATGAAATGACAGTATAATGATAAGGAAATGTCATATTCCACTTACCAACCATTTTAGAGAACAGAAGAAATAAACAAAGTAACATCATGATATCTGTTAGAAAGTGACAACACTGACTCTAAGCACAGCTAAAACAGAGTAAAAAAGTCCTCCTCTCTGACTCCCTCTGCATAGTTTTAACAGGAAACTCCCCCACTCATACACTATTTGGCTCCTCCCCTGGACACAAAACCCCACAGAGCACTAGAACTACTGCATTTTTGTTATCAGAAATTTCAATAGAAACCTTTGACAGTTTTTCTGTATGTAGTTGATATTTCAATGATTTGGTTATGGGACTCAAACCTCAGTGAGTGGTGTTTTACCAGAAACTTTCGAGAGTTGACATTGACATTTCAAATTATTTAAAAGCATGGAAAGAGATATGAAAGATTCACTTTGAGGTGAACAATGAATGGCAATGGTGAAATGGCAAACTCCAGCTGCTGCTGCAGCCCTCCAGCTCTGGTGTCTTCAGAGCACCCCAGATTACACCAAGCTCTGTCACTGAGGTATTTTCACGCCTCTTCCCTAAACTCAGATTTCAGACATGTTCTTTAGACATGTCTAAGATGGGGCCACCTCAAGGAAGAAAAAATATGGCTTTGTAAAGCTGGCTTTGAGTTACTTTCAGACTGTGTTATTCAGAATTAAGTGGCTTGACAAAATGGCATATCTCTGGTATCTCAGCTCCTGCTGTGTGATCAAAGGCTCCAGTAAGAAAAGTGATTCTTGTGTGATTCATGCCTGTTTCATGCTTATATAAGTTACATTGATCTTTGGTCATTTACTACTTCAGCTGGAGAGGTCTAGTGTAACAGTATCCAAATTTACAGATGAGTACCTAGTAGATGCCCAAATTCAATTTTTTTTTAGTATTTCAATATAATTGAGAATCAAAATCAAATACCATTAAAATTCAGTAATCTTTTATAAAAACATATTTGAATGCTTTATTTGTGCCTGGTGTTTTTGTAAGGGAGGGGAGCACTTCACTGTCACTGTGGGCCTCAGAGCACAGTAATACACAGCAGAGTCAGACAGCTGCATCTTCTGTATTGTTAATGTCACACTGCTTGAGGTTTTGTCAAGTTGAGCATCAAATCTCTCCTTGAACTCAGGCGAAGTGTCAACTGCTCCAAATGTGTCTCGTCTCAGGATGTACTTAGGAAAGCCATTTGGATACTGTATGTACCAGAAGAGATACAGTGATGGGTAATTTGAGCTGTAATTACAGCCGAGAGTCACTGATTCTCCTTCAGAAGCAAACGCATCTCCTGTAGGCTGAGTCACTGTATCTTCAGCTCTGCACTCTGGAAAGACAGAAAAAAAAACCTGTGAAACAAACCAGGGGCTACATAAGGGCATTTAACAAGGAAACAAAACAATCAAATCATACCAAAGCAGCATGAAAAGGCGATGAGTAAGACCTTCACCCCTGCGTCCATAACTACACTGAATCAAAATGAGTTCACAACACAGCGATCTGCACAGTATGGGAGCTGCAGCAGTGAGCTCTCGTTAACAGCTGTTACCACGCATTGAGTCTGTAGCTGCTGCAGTGTTAGGGCAGGGGAGGGGCTTATGAGACTGTAGATCTGAGAGAATCAGTGTCTGTGCAGTAATGATGCCTCATCTCTGTGGAATATTGGAAAAGTGTGTTTTCTGGCTTTTCTTGATTTCAGTGAATCAACATTATTGATGAAGTATTATCAGAATATTTTGGAACATTGTAAAAAAACTGTTTTTATATGTGTTCTTATGCTTATCTCTGGTTTCTTTTTTGAGCTTTTTTATGGACATTGTTGATTTCATCAAAATTGTATTGTTTAGCAATCTTTTCTACATTTGATAGAATTTGTTTAAATAAACATGATGATGAACATGTTTGTTTGGAGAATCACCTGACTCCAGAGAAATAAACATTTGTTTACTCCAACATCCCAGGTGTTCCACTGTACCTACTGTCCATTTGTGGAGGGTGTATCACAATCTGAGATTCTGGAGTCCATTTGCTAATTTTGCACCACTAGGTTAACTCTGCAGTCATGAAAACATGTTGATGTCCAACCATTTAAATCATGAAGACAACACATTAGGCACAGCACATCTGCTGTAAGTGGGTTAACTCACATGATATATTTAATTATGCAAAGAAGGTTCATATGAGGCCAATGATTTAAATTAAAGGACTAGTCTGTTTGTAACCATCTACTCAACATTTTAAATGTACTTTCCACAGAACTACATTTCTACATTTTAAAATTATAGACAGAATGTTGGTTTGTGAAAAGTGTTAATTAACTTAACAGTCACAGACTAGACAATGATCATCACAAGAGCAAAGGCCTGACCTGTCCTGAGAAGAAAGTCACAGTCAGAGAAAGCCCTCCTTAAAATTGTGTGTGTGCGTGCATGTTTGTGTGTGTGTGTGTGTGTGTGTTGGGGGGGGCAGAGCTGTGTCCCTCTGATCACAGCTGATTGCCCTGTTAATCCTGAGCCATCCATTCTACCTGTATAGTGGTTGGTCAACTCTGACATCATACAACAGTGAGAAAAAGTATGTGCAACCCCTTAAATTAAATGATTGATTATAATGATCTTGTGGCACAATTTAACACTCTCAGAAGGCACAGGAACGCACTGCAGGTGCGCTGGACTGTTGCCAGATTTGTGAGCAATATGTTGACACACCTTTGCTTCTGTGGCTAACCTCTACTTTAATTTATTAAAAGAAACAGCTCTGAAAGCTCAGCAGGTTTTTGTATGAGTGTTTCCATTTCTGTATCACTGTGCTGGCCTCAGTGCACAGTAATAAATGGCAGTGTCTTCAAGAATTAATTGTGAAATAGTCAGAGCTGATTTTCCACCGGAAACAGTTGCATCAAATCGTCCTTTGGCAAATTCTGCTGTGTGGCCGCTGTACCCTCTGCGTAGTATGTACTGAGGGGCTGACCCAGGATACTGCCGGTACCAGTATAAGTAATATTCAGAACTTCCAGTTTGGAAGGAACATTCAAGGGAGACCTGCTCTCCTTCTGACCCTGATTTAAGTTTCTCCTCCTGGCTGACATTATCTCCAGCTGTAAAGCCTAGAAAAGAAAAAAAATAGAAGTGGATACAAAGTCATCAAAATTAGGGAAGATTACACAGAAATAGAGACTGAGGTCACAGCAGAAAAAACGTACAGATGGTAACAGTTAAAATGAGTCCTGTAAAAAGCTGCATGTTGTTAAGAAGTGATCATTCAGGTGATCAGAGGAGAGAGAATGTGAGACAGAGAATGTGGTGTAGTTTTTGTGTGAGGATGTGTGGGAGGGGCAATGGCACCCTGATGAGAATACAAAAAAGCTTGTGAGTCATTTGCAGATGAAGCAGGGAAGGAGTTGGGCCATATTCTACCCCATGTTTCATTCATTCAACTGGAATTATTGAAGTTTAATTTTCTGCAGAATATTATATCTATAGTCATGGTGGAAGAAATGGGCATTGCATTATCCAATCACATGGAGATGCTCACCAAGGACAGAGTAAACCAGCCATTTTCAAATAAATTAGCAACCAAAAAAAAAAAAAAAATACCACCAAACTACATACAATTAATCATGCAAGCCAGCACAGAGAAACAGGAGATATTCTTACACTGCTCTGGAGAAGCAATCATTACACTGGTATTTTCACACCACCCTGGAATAGAAGTAAACGAGAGCTTCTCTGTTTTTTTTTTCATTCATTTATTTAAACATTTTGTGGTTTTATGTAGATATTTTATTAATTTTGTACATGAAAATATGAGTAACTTAAATAGCTTCTCATATTTCATTGAGGTAAAATCCTAATTGCAGGTGAACTGAAATTCACTTGGCAGCCTTGCCCACTTGTTTGAAACCATAGATGCATTGCAACACCATAAAACAGTTTAGTAAAAGGAAATGAATTTATGGAAGAAGAAAGTTCCCAGTATGCTCTCATTTTTACCCAGTGTATTTGTAAGGGGGGATGTGCCTCACTGTCACTGTGGGCCTCAGAGCACAGTAATACACAGCAGAGTCAGACAGCTGCATCTTCTGTATTGTTAAAGGCACACTGCTTGAGGTTTTGCTGAGATGAGCATCAAATCGCTCCTTGAATTCAGTCACAGTTTCACCTTCTCCAACTGTATCCCGTCTTAGCATGTACTTAGGAAAGCCATTTGGATGCTGTATGTACCAGAAGAGAAATGGTGTGAATCTTGTGCTGTAATTACAGCCGAGAGTCACTGATTCTCCTTCAGAAGCAAACACATCTCCTGTAGACTGTATCACTGTATCTTCAGCTCTGCATTCTGAAAAGAACGATGAAATAATGAGAAAAACCTTCAGCCAAATTTCCATAACAGCACTGACAAATGAGAATAACATACAGGTGAACAAGCTGTACAATATGGGAGCTGCAGTAGTGAGCTGTTTTCACTCTTTGAGTCTGTAGCTACTGCAGTGTCAGGGGAGGTGCTTATAAGACTGTAGTTCCGAGGTAATCAGTATCTGTGAAGCAAAATCACTTCTCCAAGGAACCATTTTTAACAGTGTCTTTCCTCATTCTCAATGGGGTATCTACATACTAATCAGCAGACATAGAATTTAACACTTATTAACAGTTGTTGTATCAATAGTTTGTAGTTTTATGGTGCAAAATATAACTGATCATCTATTAAAATTTTCAAATGATGATATAGTATTACAAGTCACCAGGGTGAATACATTCTTCATCTTAAAGAGGCATGAAATACCAAAGTTTATAATATAGCCATTTTTAAACATTTTCAAAAAAGGTGGAAGTGTACTTTTATACCAAGAGTCAGCTTGCACTTAAAATTCAGTGCATGTATGCTGTTTACATGAAAGTATGAGTCAATGTATTACCATATATGTGCTTTTACTCAACCAATACATATACTAATTTTGTACTCAATCCACATAATATTTAAGTTTATTTAAGAGTTTGGTCCTCTGGAATTTTAGGGACAGTACTATGCTGTTAAATGGTGACATCTCTTGGGCACCTAAGGACACTGCAGCACACTGAATCCAAATGGTGGTGTTTTTGGTGTACTTCAGTGACTGATTAGAAGCAAACCTGAGAGGTGTGTGCAGCTGATGGAAGCTAAACTGGGGAAGGTTTGTCTCAGTGACTGTGCTGCAGAACGGCTCAGACACGCTAACATAATGCTATGTCTGCACCTCCTAATTCAGTGGTCATCAATTGCCCGTCAGTCGGTCTAATGTTACCAATCTATCCTTGGATGTTTATGTTCTGACATGAGCACTGAATGAATTTCCAAGAGCTATTTTCAGAATTTAGCACTCCTCGCTCATTCCAGCACTGATTTGATTGAGTACTTGTGCCATACCATGCCAAACCTGTAAGATCTTCTGCTGCACTTAAGGGGTTTCATGGCCATCATTCATTTTGTCGACTGAGTGCATCAGGACTGTAATAAAATTCATAAGCTTCAGTGCAAACACATGACAGATGTATTGGACTGGAGCCAAATGTGCAAACCATATACTGAGAGGCATTTCCTGCTGAGGTAAACTAGTTTATCACATCGTATTTTATCCTTCAAAAGAAACTGTACAAAATGTATTGTTACTGAGAAGGTTTTTGTATGAGGGTTACATTTGTTGTACCATTGTGGGAATCCAGTGCACAGTAATAAACAGCACTGTCCTCGGGAATTAACTGGGAAATGGTCAAAATTATTTTGCCTTTGGATTTGTCGAGAGCTGAGTCAAATCTCCCTTTGGCAAATTCTGCCCGGTGTTTTTGGTTCCCATTATAGAGGATGTACTGAAGGGTTGAACCAGGATACTGGCGGTACCAGTAGAGATCAGGATAACTGTGGTCGGTGTTGAAGGAACATTCCAGTGAGACTTCTTGTCCTTCTGCCTTTGACATGGGTTCCTCTTGTTGTGTTACTTCATCTCCAGCGGAAAAACCTAAAATAATGAATAAACCATCAAAGCAGACATCAAGTAAATACATTTAAGATTAATGATTGTCTCAAATTCATGTTCGAAATGAAGTCAATAAGAAAAACTTACAGAGGACCAGATCTAACAGCAGCGCTGCAGAAAGCCACATCTTGTCAAAGTCGTCACTAAGCTTATTATGAATGAGATTCTGTGACAGAATATGAATCTTAGAAATCACGTGTCAATGTTGAATGTGTCTGTTGCCCCTCCCACGTGTTTGAATGTTTGGTTGGGGTAACAATGCCATAAGGAGAATGCCAAAGTAATTATAAACCTATGGAATATCTGAAATTCATTTGTTCCTGAAGTTCAAAATGGTGGTCATCAACTGTCCCTTCATCCACCAATCATCTATCCTAATGTACCTCAAACATTTGTCTTTAAATGGTCAACAGTCCATAATTCCTAAAAAAGCCAACATCAGAGGCAGCTCATCTTAAATCCAGAACACATAATATGAACTAAACCTGGCTGTATTCCAAACAGCATACCTACAATAAGAACTCCGTATCATTCACCATTTCCAAAACACTCGAATAAACATGCATAAAACCATGGGATATATTTCACCATAAACAAATCTCTGGCTGTGGATTTTCCAGGACAAAAGTCCTTTTCAATGTGCTTGACATGGACCATTTCCAATATGTTTGAATAACCATGCAGAGCACAATGGGATATAGTGAACCTATGGTAACCTTTGGATGTCCACTCAGAATTTTTGTGAAAAAGTATTTTTGGCATACTCAAAGTGTATACTGTAAACTAAATACTAATACTAATACATACTACATACTAATTTCATTTTATTATTTCCTTGCAGATTTGGAAGGACTAGTATGCTGTTTTGATGACAAGCAAATGTAGAGTAGCACTTTTAAAGTCAAGGTCACAACTTGTGCTTCATAAGTCAAAAATGGTTCTGTTTGTCTTTATCAACAAATCTGCTGTATTAAATCAATGAGATTCATTACATGCAAAACATTATATGCATAGAAAATTGATAGAAATATATTGATGGAAATGAGGAATTGTAAGGATTGTAGCAATTCTTGCACTCATAATAGCAATACGACTGATACTAACTTGTCCCAGGTGGTGTCAGATATTTTGTACAGAGTCTATGGGTTTCCTGTCACTGTGGGCTGCAGGGCGCAGTAGTACAGTGCAGAGTCTGTCACTTCAGCAGAGGAGATCTCCAGGTTCACATGTTTAGTGTCTTTATTAACTGTAGCAGACAGGCGGGGATGTGGAGGAGTAGCTTTAAGTACTGACCCACTTTCATAGACGAGCAGGAGGAATTCAGGTTTAGATCTGGGATATTGGCGATACCACTGTAGATTGCTTGCACTACCAGAGTAATTGCATGACAGCGTAACATTACTCCCCTCCAAATCATGCTTTTCTTTCAGTTTTGGTGTAATTCCATCCTGAAAACTGTCACCTGCAGAAAACAAACATTTTATTTGTTTGATTATCACCCAAACATATTAAATATATGTTATGCTTTTCATTATAACATACAAGGTACTATTTTATGTGTATTCATATATATTTTCTCAAAGAAAATAAGAATCATTAAATGAAAAATACATTTCATGAATATAGTTATAGCAGGGACATTATACTGCACTACACCAAATGAAACAACAGTTGCACAAACAGATGCTGTAAGCCACTTACCAAACAGCACTGCAAACAGAAAAAATAAACAGAGCATCATTAACAGCTACAAAGGAACATTGACTCTGAGCACAGCTAGAACAGAGTAAGTCCTCCACTCTGACTCCCTCTGCATAGTTTTAAGAGGAAACTCCCCCACTTACTGACTTAGCTCCTCCTCTGGGCATCACACACAGTTGAGCATTGCATCGTGTGCCACTGGCATGATACAGATCATCTGCACTTCCAGATGTACCATCTGCAGAGCAAATTGGAAGCCTTGAATTTAAGCCCTGGACTGGGCATCTTGAGATAATCATCTTCAAGCATGAAGTCATTCCTCATAGATCGATCCAATGGCTATTTGTATTTTGTACACTTTTCAGAACTCCTCGTGCTTGTCTGCATTCGTGATCTGGATAGTGTTAATGTGCAAATAGACTGTAAACCAATGGTTTGGGTTCTATCGGGTCAACAGTATTTCATAAAATCAGTTTGGAGGGCATGGATATACATAATAACACATTTACAGTGATCAAATCATTTACAGTTGCATTTCCAACATGAGGACAGTAAGTGGAAAATGTTGTTGAAGCAGAGAAACCTTCTGTGCCAACTTTTCAGTATTCAGAGCAGATATTAGTTTCTGGTTAATCACCCAAGTTGCCGGGTGCAATGCAGTCAGTATGAAAGAGGTGGACTTTTAAGCACCCCTTTCCAATGGAAAGTGCTCCCATTTGGTGCTGTTTAATAAAGAGTGAGGGCTGCAGTGTGAGGCCAAGGTAAATGTATAATGTTGGACCATCCCGTCTATGAGTGCTGGGTGCCAGAGCGGAGATGACTTTTTGTTTGGCTGGTGTGTATGATTTAGGTGGCACAGGAGCCCTGTCAGTCTGACTGATGGGTCCTCACTGCCTGAGATCATCAGAAATGTCTTCTTAAACTCCCTCAGTTTGCGAAAGTGTTTCTGGATGCCATGAAGGCTCTGAATTTAACCAGCCACATCACAGAGATCTCCACAAGAGAAGGTACATTAGTCTCAATTGATCTTTTTGTATGATGTACTGTGTGAGTTTTTCATTTTTATCTTAGATGCAAAAAAAAAAAAAACAATTATTAAAATTGAACTGCTCAAGCAATATTGTATGTTTTCATTTAAAAAATGATTTAATGTTTATTTCAATAACTTTGGTGAGAGTAAAGATCAAATATTTACTGCTATAATTAATGAAATATTTACATTTTACATCTCAATCTCAGATGCATTGGTTAGTTCAAGATTTTAAAAAAATAATATAGTTTAACAAGGAGAAACCCAGCAGAAATGGTTGTGTGCTCCTCTTTGTACCCGTTGTATTCGTAAGGGAGGGGAGCACTTCACTGTCACTGTGGGCCTCAGAGCACAGTAATACACAGCAGAGTCAGACAGCTGCATCTTCTGTATTGTTAAAGGCACACTGCTTAAGGTTTGGTTTATTTTAGCTTGAAATCTGTCCTTGAAGTCATCCACAGGGACCCCTGTTTCATATATATCCTGTCTCAGGATAAGCTTAGGAACTCCATGTGGATACTGTATGTACCAGAAGATATCTGGTGCTGAAGTGCTTGCTTTATAGGTACAGTCCAGAGCCACTGATTCTCCTTCCAAAGCAAACACATCTCCTCTGGGCTGTGTCACTGTGTCTTCAGCACTGCATTCTGAAAAGAAATATCATTGTAATATAACAGAAAAACTTATCTGTAATTCAACGCATTGTTTACATGAAATGCAATTTCAAACAGATTTAAATCATACCAAGGCAACAGGTATAAATAATGAGTAAAATCTTCAGGCAAGTGTGCATATCTAACTGCAAAATGAGATTAAAATGCAACAGAATGATCTATACACTATGGGAGCTGCAGCAATGAGCTCTCACTAACGGCTGTTTCCACTCTTTGAGTCTGTAGCTGCTGCAGTGTCATGCTTTAAGGGGAGGTGCTTATTAGACTGTAGAACTCCATGGAAGATTTTGAGACAGTCTTTTCTAATCTTCTCTGCATTATGTGCATATAAATTAGTAATCACATAAATATTTTGGTTGGATGAATAACATGATAATGTGGTATTTATTTATATTTGATCATTCATCTATTCATGTCCATATTTTAATTGAATGTTTTATTGAATTGAATTTTCAGTTGAGTGAGTTTGAAAACAGATTAATTGAGGGACAGTAATACACAGTGAAACGGTGACATCTTATGGGCGGCAGACGACACTGCAGAACACTGAGGCTAAAATGTTTCAGACGCTCTAGTGACTGTGACTGATTAGAGGCAAACCTGAGTGATGTGGGGGCTGATGAAAGCTCAGCTAGGGTTCATTTTGGGAGAATAAAAGGAAATGAGAGTCTAGACCTCAGGTGTGACCTAAGCTGAGAGGGGTCAGTGTGGGTTCATACAGGCTTTAGTGATATACCAGCACAGAAACACCTGATTCAGCTATTCAACTAAGTATCATCATTAGTGTAGATGTTTTAAAATAGACCTACAGTACAGAACAAAAGTGTTAGGCCACCTATAGTTTTAACAAAACTTTAAATAAAGAATAGTTCATTTATGTTGTTATGTTGTATTTCTTGGTACACTTTTTTTTTTTAAAGTGATCCACACTACATTGCTGCTGTAACAAAAGCATTGACTTTAATGGTGCACATTTTATTGCCATTGTGTGTAATTCTACCGTCCTAAGAGATAAGACAGTATTGTAATAAGACAGTGATTTTTGTTGTGAAATATTTGCACAGGGCTCTGGCATGGTTTAGAGCTGAGACTGAGTCCATGCTCTCTCTGAGTCCATGTGTCTAGAGGCCAAAGATTCCTCACACAAGAGATACATCATTGAATACTGCTGCTGCAGAGGCAGGCATTTGCCTGAGAGTGAGGAGGAGATGGAGAGAAGAGGAGAGAGGGATACGTGAGAAACTGATGGACATAGAAAATATTCACTTAAAGCATAAGATCATAATTCAGAATAAGCCTTCTGTGTCTGCATCTTATTTCAGGTGATGCCAGGTTCTTGAACAGGGTTTTATGGGTTTCCTGTCACTGTGGGCTGCAGGGCACAGTAGTACAATGCAGAGTCTGCCACTTCAGCAGAGGGGAGCTCCAGATGCACACTCTTGCTCTGTTTGTCATGTTGAACAATGAACCCAGGTTTATGACCCCTGTCTTTGTTATCCATGATGAGGATGATAAATTCAGGCTTTGATCTGGGGTATTGGCGATACCAGTGCAGATAGTATGTATAGCTACCAGAAACACTATAGTTGCATGATAGTCTGACACTGCTGCTTTCTACAGCATACACTGTGTTTCTTACTGGTTTAATCAAATCTTGGGACAATGTACCTGCAAAAGCAAAAAAGTTACATCAATAACCATGTAACAAGCTATTTGTTTCATATTTGAGACAATGAATTATATTTACATAAGTTATAGTTTAAGTACACTAAGAACAGAAAAGGACACTATTCTCCCTTTGTAAATCCAAAGCTTGTTTACATTCCTGCTTGGACTACTGTGAATGAAACAACAGCATCACAAATAAGGCATGAATGCTGCATGACACTTACCCACCATTGAGGAGAACAGAAGAGATAAACAGAGAAATATCATGATAGCTGTTAGAAAGCAGAACTGACTCTAAGCACAGCTAGAACAGAATATTTCCTCCACTCCGACTCCCTCTGCATAGTTTGAACAGGAAACTCCTCCCACTCATTGTACTACGTGCCTCCTGGAGACACAAAACACAACTAAAAATCACATTATTTACCAAAGACACATTACAGGCTAAGAACACTTGCCACATGGAGAGCAAATTGGAGGCATTCAGATGAAGTCCTGAACTGGTGGACTTTGTCAATTATTCTGATATTCTCCAACCAACCAGACTTGCACTGTACTCAAATTTTGCTCCTAAAGCCTCGTTTTGTCCTTACTCAGCTTGGAACACAATTACCTGAAAATCCAATGGCTAATTTCAATAAGCCTGTTCAAAACAATAGCTCATCATAATTAACTTAAATGTTGTAGAGCTGCTCTTCCCCTCCACTGGACAGCAGATGAGAGAAGAACAGTAGCTGGCAGAAGATACACTTTAGCTGGCCCTCCCAGAGAAAATGGGGATATAGTACTATTAAGTATATTGTTATCTATTTATGAAAGACATTAGTAATGAAATAGGGAAATGTTTGAAGGCCCACTCCAGCCAAAATCACTGTCTGATTTCACCTGAGCAAACACTCATGAAAAGCTGGAATGACAACGGCTTTCCGTTGGCTCAGTGACTCCACAAACAAGACAGCTACATCACAAACACGCACAAACATACTTCACGGCACATGGAACATTATTTGAGGAAGTAAAATGATTGTTCAATTCTACTTTGGACCTGGGTCATTGTGCAGCACCATTTTCAAACTAGGATGAGTAAAATCAGGGTGAGTCAAGTGGGCTGTTAGAAAGTCAGAACATCTAAATAGTTTTCATGGTGAATATGTGAATTGCAACACATTCACATAATGTAAATCTGACACAAAAAAAATGCATGTATTATTATACAGAGAGGGAAAACTGAAAATGCAGGGGAAAAGATTGGGGAGAAAAATACAGACACAGTCCGTGTTCTTGACTTTACACATACGACCATGACTCTGCGTTTGCATCTTGTCTCAGTCGTTGCCAGATTTTTGTACAGTGCGTGTGGGTTTCCTGTCACAGTGGGCTGCAGGGCACAGTAGTACAGTGCAGAGTCTTTCACTTCAGCAGAGGAGATATTCAGATTCACATGTTTAGTGTCTTTATTAACTGTAGCAGACAGGCGGGGATGAGGAGGATCAGCTTTCTGTACTGAACCACTTTCAAAGATGAGGAGGAGGAATTCAGGTTTAGATCTGGGATATTGGCGATACCAGTGCAGAGTGCTTGTTAAGCCAGAGTAATTGCAGGAGAGTGTAATTTTGCTCCCCTCCAGATCATGCTTTTCTTTCCATGTTTGGGTAATTCCGTCCTGAAAACTCTTACCTGCAAAAAAAAGGATGTGTGGTGAAAAAATTTTTGCCTTTACAAATGCATTTGAAGGTGCTGAATGTGTGTGTTCACATAATGTATAGACCATGCATATTTTATCAGATAAAATGATTAAGTATATTTAATCAATACATTTACAGGGAAGGTTTTGAACAGCACATCTGAATAAAGGTAACACAATCGCTACAGGACACTTACCCAATATTGCAAAAAACAGAAAAAATAAAAAGAATACCATCATCACAAATTGTTGAGACACTGACTGTAAGCACAGCTAGAACAGAGTAAGTCCTCCACTCTGACTCCCTCTGCATAGTTTAACAGGAAACTCCCCCACTCTCTGAGTATTTAGCTCCTCCTCTGGATCCACAAACAAAAAAAATGAGCCTCATATCACTTGCCTTAAATGTAAAAAAATAAAATAAAAAAAGCTCTGCTATCAGCCAAGACCAAGACAATTTGAAATATTCAATTTACATCTTGGATAGGTTGACATATTTCTGAATTTATTTTTGGATCATATGTCCATATTCTCCCTATAAATGATAAATGAAACATCCCTTCCTGATTCCTGAGGATCACGGCCCTGAATTCCCACCATTTTGCCAGAGCGGAGATGACTTTTTGTTTGGCTTATATGTATGATTTAGGTGGCACAGGACCCCTGTCAGTCAGACTGATGGGCTCAAGCAATATTATATGTTTTAATTTCTAAAAGGATTAAATATCTATTTCAATAACTTTGGTGAGAATACAGATCAAATATTTACTGCAATAATTAATGATATATTTACATTTTACATCTCAATCTCAGATGCATTGGTTAGTTCAAGATTTAAAAAAAAAAATTATATAGTTTAACAAGGAGAAACCCAGCAGAAATGGTTGTGTGCTCCTCTTTGTACCCAGTGTTTTTGTAAGGGAGGGGAACACTTCACTGTCACTGTGGGCCTCAGAGCACAGTAATACACAGCAGAGTCAGACAGCTGCATCTTCTGTATTTTTAAAGGCACACTGCTTGAGGTTTTGTTTATTTTGGCTTGAAATCTGTCCTTGAAGTCACCCACAGGGACCCCTGTTTCATATATATTCTGACTCAGGATAAGCTTAGGAACTCCATGTGGAAACTGTATGTACCAGAAGAGATCTGGAGCTGTGCTTGTTGTGCTGTAATTACAGCCAAGAGTCACTGATTCTCCTTCCAGAGCAAACACGTCTCCTGTGGGCTGAATCACCGTATCTTCAGCCCTGCATTCTGAAAAACATAAAACAATTTTAAATCAAATTCACATTATGAGATAAATAGCCATCCAATGTATGTGCAACACAGGATAGGATACAGCAAAGGATTCAGGGCTCAGATAAAATGAATCAATAAATGATGAAAAGAAAGAAATCATACCAAGGCAATATGCAAAAATAATGAGCGAAAGTTTCAGCCAAATCTCCATAGCTGTACTGAATGTTAGTTTAAAAATCTACTGGAGAATCTGCACAGTGTGGGAGCTGCAGCAGTGAGCTCTCACTAACAGCTGCTTCCACTCTTTGAGTCTGTAGCTGCTGCAGTGTCAGGCTTTAAGGGGAGGTGCTTATCATCCTGTAGCTCTAAGAGAATCAGTGCCTGTGTGACAATGAAGCCTTTCCATGAAAGAACCTGAAAAAGCATCTTTTCTTATATGTGGTGCATTATCAACATATTAATTAGCAGTCTTAGAAATGTTTTTACATGACTAATGTTTATACTTATAGGTGCCAAAATCTACAGTTTCACCAAAGAGATACAATGTAATAAAATTTAGAGATATTCCCTAAGGAAATTCCTGAAAGACGTTTTATTGACAAGTCTGAATTGTGCTCACCATGCATTGCAGTCATAGAAAGGATGTCATGACAAACATTTTTAACAAAATGCCAATTTAGAGTTAATATTGAACTGAAAGTGGTGATAAAAAAATGAGTCAATGTGCAGCCACATATTTGCCTGTACTCAATACAGATGAAATTCATATTTCATCCAACACATCTTTTTCATTTATCATATCCATTTTTTTCTGTAGTTTTTATAAAGCTTGAGCGGAGTTGGATAGCAGATTGGCTGAGAAACAATAATACACAATGAAATGGCGACATCTTCTGGGAAGCAGAAGACACTACAAAACACTGAGGCTAAAGCGTGGTGTCTCAGGTGCTCAAGTAGATTAAGAGAAATGGGAGTCTAGACCTCAGGTGTGCCCTAAGTCGAGATGGGTCAGTGTGGGTACATGCCAGTTTTAGTGATATCCCAGCACAGAAACACCTGATTCAGCTATTCAACTAACCATTAATCCAGACTACCATTAAGATTCACCTTACCATTCCAAATCATGCAACTTAATTAATGACATATCCTAACAGAAAAAAGGATTGCCAATGCAAGGATAATCTGTATATTGAAAAATCTATCATACATTGTAAATTACATCACCAAACATTTCACCTGAAAACACTCACATCACACTGAGCAAATGACACTGATCAATCGCCACAACTCTGAGCAGATTTTATTAAATGGTCATATCAAATAAGAGAAAGGTGGACCCTATGCACCAGCTGCCAAGAAAGACCATGACCAATAATAACTGAACAGACATGAACTATATATATACTATGTCACTATGCTAAACCAATACAGACAATATCAGTTAGTTATCAAACCCTAAGAGAACATATGACCAGCTACACACTGACTAAATGATATCTTATGTCTAGCAATACATGTCAGTCTTAAACACAGCTCATACAAGTATAAGTTTTATCAAACCCTACAACACTTGTACACACACATGGTGGTCTTAGGCAAGCACCTTCCAGTCAGACTCTCTTAAGTAGTAGGCTTGCACATTAACTGCACCTGAGTTTCAATTAGCTAATCAATCACAATCAGATGCTGAAGACCATATCATTATTACAAATGGTAATCAGTGACTGACAGAGCCAAGTGAAGGCACATTCTTGTGAATTAAAGCAATGCCCCGGTTCTTTGCATAGGGCCAGTCATTCACAATGGGCATCTTGATGACCTTATTGAGTCATGTGTAATCTGTTTCATTTACTGAGTCATGTGAAATCTATTTCATTTACTGAGTCATGTGAAATCTGTTTCATTTACTGAGTCATGTGTAATCTATTTCATTTACTGAGTCACGTGTAATCTATTTCATTTACTGAGTCATGTGAAATCTATTTCATTTACTGAGTCATGTGTAATCTATTTCATTTACTGAGTCACGTGTAATCTATTTCATTTACTGAGTCATGTGTAATCTATTTCATTTACTGAGTCTTGTGTAATCTATTTCATTTACTGAGTCATGTGAAATCTGTTTCATTTACTGAGTCATGTGTAATCTATTTCATTTACTGAGTCATGTGTAATCTATTTCATTTACTGAGTCATGTGAAATCTATTTCATTTACTGAGTCATGTGTAATCTATTTCATTTACTGAGTCACGTGTAATCTATTTCATTTACTGAGTCATGTGTAATCTATTTCATTTACTGAGTCATGTGAAATCTATTTCATTTACTGAGTCATGCATGATCTGTTTCATTTACTGAGTCATGTGTAATCTATTTCATTTACTGAGTCATGTGTAATCTGTTTCATTTACTGAGTCATGTGTTATCTGTTTCATTTACTGAGTCATGTGTAATCTATTTCATTTACTGAGTCATGTGTAATCTATTTCATTTACTGAGACATGGATAATCTATTTCATTTACTGAGACATGGATAATCTATTTCATTTACTGAGTCATGCATGATCTGTTTCATTTACTGAGTCTTGTGTAATCTATTTCATTTACTGAGTCATGTGTAATCTATTTCATTTACTGAGTCATGCATGATCTGTTTCATTTACAGAGTCATGTGTAATCTATTTCATTTACTGAGTCATGTGTAATCTGTTTTATTTACTGAGTCATGTGTAATCTGTTTCATTTACTGAGGCATGCATGATCTATTTCATTTACTGAGACATGGATAATGTAAAGTTTTATTGGTTCAGAATGTCCAGCATTTAGAGTTAAAAGCTTTAAGACTGAACTGTTCTTTGTGAATATTTTTATTCCTTTGTGATATTAAAATGCCCCAGCTGCAAGACAGGGACTTCAGTGCTGTCAATAATTGTACATTAGGACTGTAGTAAAATTTATTACCTTCAGTACAAACACACTACAGCTGCGTTGGAGTGGAGCCAAACATAAAACCATTTGTTGAGAGGTATTTCCGGCTAAGGTAAACCGACTTGCCATTTTTTATTTTCTCAACAAATCTTCAAAGTTATGACTGCCTAGGGGGTTTTTGTATGAGGGTTACATTTTTTGTACCTCTGTGGGTATCTAGTGCACAGTAATAAACAGCGGTGTCTTCTGGAACTAATTGTGAGATGGTCAAAACAGTTTTTCCATTGGTTTTGTCAACCGTTGAGTCAAATCTCTTTTTAGCAAACTCTGACTTGTGGTTGTTGTTTCCATTATATAGGATGTACTGAAGGGCTGAACCAGGATATTGGCGGTACCAGTAGAGATCTGCATAACTGCTGCTGGTGTCGAAGGAACATTCCAGAGAGACTTCTTGTCCTTCTGTTTTCAATATAAGTTGCATCTCCTGTGTAACTTTATCTCCGGAGGAAAAACCTAATATAATGAATAAACCAATAAAAACAGATGTCAATAAAATACAGTTAATATTAATGGCAGGAACAAAACCAAAATTTCCAATGCAGTCAACAGGGAAAACTTACAGAGGAACAAATCTGTTAACAGCAACGCTGCAGAAAGCCACATCTTTTTCAAGCTAACGTTTAGGTTGTTATGGGAGAGAGTCTGAGACACAATATGCATGTCAGAAATATGCATGTCAGAAGTGTTAGTGTTGAATGTGTCTGTTGCCCCTCCCATGTGTTTGAATGTGTGGGTGGAGCAATAGTGCTCTGGTGTGAACACAAAAGAAATTAAACCAACTGCATGTGTCATTTGAGAATGGAGTTGAGAGTGGAAGTTCTGTCTGAATCGGTTATATAAATGAATGAAATACTTTCCATTCCTCCCACTCTCTGATGCAATAAGAACTTGTAATATGGACTTGTAAGCTGTTTCTTTCAAGTCCTATAGATCTCATATATACATATACACACATACACTTTTTCCCCCCAGTTGTGCTGCTCTAAAAGTCTTAAACAGCTAGTCTGGAATGGTTCAGAGACTACACAGTAAAGAAACTTTTTGTCATTATCTTGTCTCAGGTAGAGTCAGGGTTTTTGTACAGAGCATATAGGTTTCCTGTCACTGTGGGCTCCAGGGCACAGTAGTACAGTGCAGAGTCTGTCACTTCAGCTGAGGAGATTTCCAGATGTACACTTCTGTTCTGTTTGTCATGTTTAACAGTAAATCGCTCTTCTGTCTTTTCCAGAGCACCAGCTGCGTAGATGAGGATGAGGAATTGAGGCTTAGCTCTGGGGTGCTGGCGATACCAGTGCAGACTGTCCACTGAGACACTGTAGCTGCATGACAATTTGATCCTCATGCCTTCCACCCCATGCATCACTTTATTTGCAGGCACAATTGCATCCTGAAAACTGCCACCTGCCAAAATACAAGATCTATGTTTGTGTGTCTTCAGTGTCAATAACAAACATCATTCCTCAAATTCTGAGCCTGACATATTTATAGAAAGCTTGCATTCACAGTCCATCTTCAAGTGGTGACTGATAAAATGCATTTGAAATATGTGACCTTTTCTAACTTAATTATACATAATTTGGTTTCTTATATTCTAAAAAGTTTTCCTTTGGATATTTGAGTTTTTTTTTATGACAATGCATTTATATACTTTATTTTTATGACCAATTAATAAAATGTACACCATTTACTTATTTTGCCATGAATTAATGCATTCTTATGTTTCATGACATTCAGAAACACGTCTTGAAATAGTTTAAGAAATGGCATAATATAGAAATGAAGAAATATGCCACTTACCCACTATCACTGAAAACAAAACAGATAAACACAGCAACATCATGACAGCTGTTAGAAACACTGACTGTAAGCACAGCTAGAACAGAACAAGTCCTCCACTCTGACTCCCTCTGCATAGTTTTAACAGGAAACTCCCCCAATCACTGACTATTGAGCTCCTCAGGCTCCTGCAGGTAAAACACTACAAATCATATCCTCTATCAATGATCTGAAATAAAAACATCACTTAATTCTTTTCAGCACAGCAATGAACACCAGAACCATTTTCCCTACAACACAAAGACTTTTTGAAAATTGAATTTACTGTGTTTGATTACATTTAAAGTGGGTGATTGGAAAATGAAGCAAAACATATTGTTATTCTTTCTGAATATATCAAAAATATTTTACTTCACTTAAACTTCTAAAAACACATCCATAAAAGTGGCTCAAAAGGATATCTACTTTATTCATTTTGATTTGAGCTTCCCATGTAGCTTTTAGTGATTATTTAATTCTGTTAGATCTGTAAAACTCTGTGGTGTAAGGACTGATGATGATGATGATGATGGGATCCCTTAGTGTGCACAACACATAGATGAAAAGCTAAGGAACTAATTCCTCAACCACTAAGGTCTCGAAGGAGACAAATTAGAGGGAACAAATCCCTAAAAAAATAAAAAATAAAAAATAAAAGAAACTCCTGTGGGAGAATCCCAAATCCCAACTCTAAGATGAATAAAAAGAAACTGAGGCTTCAGGAGTGAAAAAACTAACAGCTCTTAATATAGAAAGAGCAAACTGCGAAATCCCACGCAGATACTTAAAAAGCAAAAGTTCTTCGGCGGGTAAAACGGATCAACCCCGCAAGAAAAAGAAAAAAAAAAGAACTTCGTAAAGATTCCTACATTTATACTTACATTCAAGGCTTACTAAGCCGAAAACCAGTGGACAAAATCTCTGCCAAAGCCGGCGAAGTGTATAGACGACACTAACGCAAAGAGATGCTGAAGCCCTGGGTAATATAAAGACCTCACACACCTGAAACCAATTACTAATCGGCCACACCTAGCAATCAACTGATAATCAAAAGAATGTCGTTAGCTTCCCGACGACAGTACACACGAAAAAGCACGAAACAAACAAATAATAAAACCCAAGATAGCACCTGCAATCATGACATATGCGTATATTTGAAGTGTTTCATAGATTAAATACATCATTACCGTTTTAAACACATCTGAAAAACCCCTTTTCTTGTTTTGTCCTGACCATTCTTGTATATTGGTGACAACTTCATTGACATGCATAAACCAGCACTGCTATTACATTTAATAAATGTGATATTAGTGTATCATTCTGACATGGGTGGGGAACTGCAGAAGGTTTCTGTTGTCTCCTAGCACATTGGTAGCCTTCAGATGCATTGGCAGCACCAGCTTGGGATGGGAGAATGAACACATGGGCACAAAAAATATTGACTGCAAGCATAACAACAGGACTCAAAATATGAATTCTGTGATTATATCTTGTCTTAGGTGGTGTCAGGTTTTTGCACAGAGTATATGGGTTTCCTGTCACTGTGGGCTGCAGGGCGCAGTAGTACAGTGCAGAGTCTGTCACTTCAGCAGAGGAGATCTCCAGATTCACATGTTTAGTGTCTTTAGTAACTGTAGCAGACAGGCGGGGATGTGGAGGAGTAGCTTTAAGACCCACTGACCCACTTTCATAGACGAGCAGGAGGAATTCAGGTTTGGATCTCGGATATTGGCGATACCACTGTAGATTGTTTGCACTACCAGAGTAATTGCATGACAGCATAACGTTTGTCCTATACAAACCATACTTTTCTTTAAATTTTGGCGTAATTCCATCCTGAAAACTGTCACCTACAGAAAAGCAACACTTTATGAGTATTTTGTGCATATTATGTTAATGACAAATATATGTGATGTTTAGTATTTGTATTAAGATATATTTTATGTTTCCTCAAACCGATTAGATTGAAAACATTCCATAAATAAATGTGAAATATTTTGAAATACACTTTTAAA